>JAVDOI010000003.1:35610808-35800808 GCA_032191485.1 Leptoclinus maculatus | reverse complement strand
TTATCACGTAAACCTTTGATTGCAAATGAACATGAGACCACAAAAGACAAGTATGAAATCACTTGAGTTGGAGGATTTTACACAGTGTTGTGGTTCCTTGAATATCTATAGTGCAGTTGATTGAAACTGCACTTCTTCCTTTCCCTTGAGGAAGGCACGACTTTGTATTTGCCGGTGTTGTTGTAGGGAGTACAGCTAGAGAAACAGCTTTAAAATATAGGCTAAAAATGACCTCCTCACGTCTTTTCCTAACCACTTCTCCTTGACCTCGATGGAAAACATCATGAGGTCAAGGAAAGATGTGAAGGAGAATTCACAAGGATTTAGGAAAAGACAACAGCTGTGCTCAGTGAATCCGACTCCACTTTCACTATTACGTAATTATGATGCAACCACGAACGTTACTAACGTGGATCTGGCATGGTAAAATGAGCACATCTTGCACTTCGCCCAGTCGTTTCTGATAACATTTATAATGCACGTTATTTAAAGAGCCCCTTCAGTGACAGGCTGCTTCAGGAGAAGAGAAGATACCGCAGATCCTTCCTGTTACTTTATTAGGGTTGCAATTTAAATTCTAAAAAGGAACATAGGCTACCAGTCAAAAAGGTTTATATGATAAATATTGAGTTAATTGTTTGTTATATGAGTGTATTTCTCCCTACTCCTCTGCGGACATATAATACTTGTTCATTAACAGTTTGCTATATTTACTGTTCATTTTATTTGTTTAGTTTTTTGTACTTACTTGTTACATGTTTGAAATAAATAAATATGAAGACAATGAACCGAAATAGTTGTCACTGTCCACTCATATTTATCGACATGAATCCCATTATTAGAGGACTGTATGAAAATAATTGTTCAATCTGTGCAAGGTAGGCATATCGTTGGTTTGCTCTGACGGCCCAATGGAGCGTTGTGCGGCGGCATCATCTTATTTCCTTATTCCCTCTGCTAAAGGAGATAAGAAAAGAAGCGGTTAGAGAATTCAAACAGCTCTTATCATTGCGGCCACTTAGATACTTCTGGATACTTCACTCAGTCAGGAACCTTCTTAAGCAAAAAAGACTTTTCGACCCACAGCCATAGTCTAATAATGTAAAGAATTACAAGCTTTTACACATCCTGAACGCAGCTCTCCGAAGCGGTTAAGCCTTAATAAAGATCCAACCCATCCATTAGCTATACCCGCTTATCCTTTGGGAGACTGAGGCCGATCCCAGTAGACGTTTGGTGAGAGGCGGCATACACCACGGACAGTTCATCACAGGGCTGACACGTCCACGGAGAGACAACCATTCACACTCACGTTCACACCTAGGGGCAGTTCAGAGTCACAAGTCAACCAAACCTGCATGTTTTCAGTCTGTGGGAGAAAACACAAGCAAGAACAGGGAGGACAGCGGAGGAGACCACTTATGAGCATTCAGATTTACGGCCACAGTTATCTCCCGGGAGTCTTTCACATTGCTGAACTACATCTCGTACCCTGCAGGTTGACCTGGATCCACGCAATTTTATCCGACAAGCTCTACTGCGATGTCGTGTTTAAATAAAGCACAGGAAGGTTTTTGAATTGTTGTTGCTGTTAAATGCTAAATGTTAAAAAATAGGCTCAATAATTTCTTCACTGGGCACAGGAAAAGGTTACTCAAACAGGAGTGAATACTGTATTTGTTTGGGTCTATTTTCAGCCGTGGATCAATACACATCTAGTCCTCTGGTGAGTATTTAACACGTATGGCAGATTGAGTCACACCAAACTAGGGTGCCTATGATTATGATAATGAAGGAACTTGTCACTCAGTGCAACGGTGTGGCTCACTGATGTGTTTTTATAAGTTTGGCAAAAGTACAGCGGAGTGCAAAGGCTTGTCAGGCTATGAAGTATCGTGAATACAACCTAAACAAATTTACTTTGACAAATGGTGACCGACTTGCCGATCTCTGTACTATTGGTGAGTGTGTAGAAAACATTAGCAAGTTGCCCAATATTTACTGGCCAGACACATACATGTATTTAGAGGAGAAACCTAGCAGGTAACGTCACACCAGCAAGAAATTACGAGCATCGAAGTCACTAGATGCTGACAGTTACATTATCTGTGGTCATGTACACAACGTTAAATAGCAGGACGTAAAGTCAGAGACTCAGACTTTATTATGTTTTGAAAAAGTTGCTAAAAACACAAACATTTTGTATTTGTGTCCTCAGTCCAGTGGCAGGCAACACATTAAATAGCTTGCAGCCACAGACGCTGCCGTGTTTCGGTGTAACGAGTGACCGTGTTAACCGAAGGCGTCTGATGTTGTTCATTGTGACGGACACGGAACATGTAGGCGTCCTCGTCAAAGCCTTCAATCAATTTTAAATACATACTCACCTGTGTTTATTATCTACGGCAATCGTGTCCCCAGTTAACACGGTCACTCGTTAAACTGAAACACCTGTTGCTCTGAAACTAATCCTGTCTGAATTTAAGTCCGCTGTTGGAATATCGATTCTGACAACTAAACATGCAACAACCAAGACATTTTGATGCTGTTTTAATTAAATATTTTAAACTTGCTCCTCTGGCTGGCTGGGGAAAAAACGTCGCCTCCGCTGCCAACATGCACGTGCACATTCTTGATAGCGTTGGCTATAAAAGGGTCATATCTTTAAAGCTGTTTGCACTTGAGCACTTACCATTCAGAATCTCCACAGTGACAGTGATGGATATAATGTAATATAGATCTAATCTGTCCTACTTACCACAAGGACACTAACATCCAACCGGCTGGATTATTCTTTTTACAGCTGGATGTTCTGCAACCTTGAAAGTGATGTGCATGGCGGTAGTGATGCAAAATGCATACCACATTGCAGCAATGTGAGGAATGTCTGGGAACTCATCCCCTTCTCTCTTCTTATTTCCTGTCTGCCTCTCACGGAATAAAGTGTAAAATGTAACGTATTTCAGGAGATGCATTTCATCTTGGGATTGTCTTTTCATGTGTGTCTGTTGTACCCGGCATTGTGAATGACTCCAGCCTTTTCCTACCGCTCTCTTTCTCTCACTTTGTGAGCCTCTGAGAACCGCAAAGAGTGGGCCGAATGTTTCAGAGTTTTAATAATAAAACATCTGACATCAGGATTTAGAGGGCTCTACGCTGGGATACTGTGCGTATCCTTGCAATAACTCTTGTATTTTCAAACCAAAGTCAGGGACAGATCTATTTGTGAGCAAGAGACACAATCAGCTAGAGAGTCTGCAGAGCTCCTCTCAGATATTAGCATTTAATGAAAAGCACATTTCTTTCATTTAGTTTGAAACCTTTCCAAATCTGGGGAAATACAGTGTGACCCATGTCTTGATATGCTCTTTATTGGTTTGTTTTCTTTTCATTCTCTGTTCACCACTTAAGGTTTCAATCCGTCCACTTTGAGCCCTGCGTGCCAAGCGGCTGTGAGGACCGGATGTGTGCGTTTTAGTGTGAGAATTTGTGTTTGCAGGCCTCTTGAATACAATCAGTGGAATACTATAATACTGTTTGGAGCTCTAAAGCTTTAAAATAATTGGGCTAGACATTAGCGCCCTCCCTAGAATTAGTAGAATTTGGCTGCGGCGTCTCATATTGAGAACATGTATTCTATTGTAGTCTGTTAAAATGCATCTGAAATGATAAAATCATTGCTGACTCTACGATCCTTTCAGCTCCCATGAGCTCTTCCTGCACACACTGTTTGCTCATTCATTCTATCGGTCCATTCGTGTTAGGCTTATTTCCGTGGGCGCCAGTGAACGGCAACCTGAACAAGATGCACGTGTGGAGATGTATCCGCTACGAAGTGGCGGCACATAACAGGGTGTATAACGGAACCCAGAGGGAAGACAACACAGGAGAGAAAACCTGATGATGAAACTGAAAACGAAGTGGAGAGAAAGAAAAAAAATGATCCAGCCAAGAAAATCATATACTGCAACGATTATTGGATGTACGACAGGGACATTGTGAAAGGGGTCATTTTTGTGGTTGGAACAAGCAATTTAAAAGTTGAATCCATAAAAGAAAATGAAATTGACATTTGTCACACTGGCAGCATTGTGACTAAACGGGCGAAGATGGCTGATCTGCTACAAGACACACAACCTGAATATGTGAGGACTGTAGTGTTACACATATTATGTCTTGATCTGGGTGTTTACAGTCGTCATTTATCTTTAAAAAGGGTTATAAATCTACAATAGTTCTTCAAGTAAATTCGAGCACACCATAGTCAACTTTAATCAAATAAAACTTAATTTCCCAACAATAAAATTGTGGCTTGTGAAAATGCTGATTGGCTAGTCTCTTTCAAAACTAGTCTACTTTGACTAGTCACAGTGACTAGTGAGCACACAACTTAAGCCCTGTCTTCTAATGACCCGGAGTCTTGTTTCTGTGTCATGAATTTCAAAAAGGGAAAGTTTAATGTATTAGCAGCTGGCAGCAGAGCTAAAAGTTTTGTTGAAACCCACATATTAAAACACACACACACACACACACAGAGGAAGGTCCAGTGTGTGTGTGTCCGTGTGTGTGTTTAGCCGCAGGTCCACATGGTGTTAATTGGATAATGAGGTACAATGATAAATCCGTGTTGCTGCGACAATAAGGTGCTGCTGTCCAGGTTTAATATCACAGGCCCTGGTGTAATGCTGTTTGGACACACACACACACACACGCAAGCAAGCGCACACACACATGCATGCACATACACACACAGCTCAGGTGTCTGTCGCTCCACTTTAAAATCTAATCTGGCCCTTCCTCCTAGCAGCCAATCAGAGGTAGCCATTGCTGCCCCAACAACCAATCGATTATCTCTAATTCTGGAAAGGCTCTCCTCTCCTCTCCTCTCGTCTTGTTTTTCTTTTCCACCCTCATTTACTTTTCGCTCTTTCTCACTTTTCCATCATTTCCTCTCTTCTGTCCTTTATTTTTTTTAAGCTCATTAAACTTCTTAAACTTCCTCTCCCTATAATTCTTCTTTCCTCATTTCCTTTCCTGCTCTCGTTTCCTTTCCTCGTTTCCTCTCCTCCTTCTGTTGTATTCTTTCCCACTCCTCGTATCCTTGATTCCATTCCTTTCCTCATCTCCTTGCCTCTACTCTCCTCTCTTTCTCTCCTCCACTCTCTGCCTCTCTTCTCCTCCCGCCATAACTAGGGGGATGATGGGCCATAATTCACGGGGATCCGAGCCGCCCCAGACGTGCTCACATTAATTGGATGTCCATATTAAATGGAAAATGAGAGCGTCGCTGAGGGAAAAAGTGAATGACTGACTCTCTTGGCTGCTATTGACCTATGAGGAAGAGATGCTGCCCTTTTCCCCAGCGTTCTCCCTCGCCCAGTTTTCTCTGCTCCCGTCAGCGTGATGGATCTCAAAGCATTCATTTTCTGACCCCTCACCTGGAAGCAGATTAAGCGCTCTGATTCAATAGGGCCGTTAATGGGGGCGCCAAAAGTTTATGAGGATTTCTGGAAAAGGCCAGGGAAATTAGATTGTAAGCTAACAGATTTATTGCTCTGTTTCAACACATTGTAAAAAGATTATAGGACCTCGAGGCAGGTTGGAGGGAGCGAGGGGCCGCGGCGTGTCTCTCGGTGTGAAGGAGAGGTATAGGAGAGAGAGACAGAGTCCTGCTCTCACATTTACCAGCTATTCTACACTGACAGGGCAAAGACAAGCATGTCAGTCAGCAGAGGATAAGCTCACGCCTGGCCGTGACCTGAAGGATGTTTAGACGACATGCCGAGCATTCCTCAGCTGGATGCTGGAGGTGATGTGACGTGAAGTGATGCTGTTTTTTCTGTAACTCTGCTCTGATCTGTTGCCTCCTCTTGTTTCCAGCCATTTCATCCCTGTTTTTTCTTTTTTATTAAATATCATCATATTCCTGTTTTGTGTAGTACAACCCAGCGGACAGAAAAATTGCGGCAATTGCGGCATTGTACTTTTCTGCAAACTTTAAATGATGATGTTTCTGATCACCCTCGTACGCTTGCAGAAACGCACAATGACCTGTGATTAACATTGTGAAACGTTTGTGTAGTAACAACATAACTACAGTAAATAATAAACTAAATACATTTTTTTTAACTAATTAAAACAAATAAATAACAACATTATGTAAAATACCGTTGTGTAAAAAGTGATGTAGCAGCTCTTTAAAAGCACTGGAGCAGGTGTGGCCAACCAGTCAGACAGTAAGGTGACATTTTCAGAGTCATATCATGACACACCCAGAAAAACTCCTAAAAGCTAAGAAAAATAAATGGCAATACATTTCATGAGTAATGTTTCTCACCTTGCATGTAGCTACTCTGAACGCTTGAAACATTTTCGGAAGTCTTGAAATGTGACAATGAAGTCCAGCACATCAGGCAGAAATTGACTTTGGTTCACATTAAGTCTTCCAACAAGCTGTTCTGTTCTCATGCTCGTATGTGTGCTCACCTGTTAAGATGTGAAATAATTGCAGACCCTGGATGTGAGACGAGAACTGGATATTGCGTTGGAAGATGGCACCGCATTCATTCCAATCTAAGTTGCTCCCTGGACACATATCACCAAAAGAAGTTTCTCAGACTTCGTAGCTTTTGGTCCCACAGATAGAGCATGCACACTGTATGTAGTCTCTGGCTGAGCCTGGGGACTTCCTGCACACATGAATAGCATGTTATTTATCAATAAACTGGTCCTACACAAGGTGTCTGGTTTGTCCAATTAACTAAAAATATTTGCTCTCATGTTGTTTTATTTCAAATCAAAATTTTATTCAAAATTAAATTAAAAAAAATATCACGATGTGAAAAGAGTCATCTTAAAAAAGTGTCTAAATATGAATTTGTTCATCGCACACTGACATCATAAGGTGAACACATTTTGTGTCAAATCGTGCATTCTGCAATTCGACAAACTAACTCACTTATTGGTATGATGCATTTACATTGTGAAAATCTACATGAGACTCAATGAGTGGTTCTGCTGACCTCAGGTGGATTTCTAATCCTAAATGCTGGACTGCTTTTGGGAATCCTATTTTGGCTCCTGGGTTGACACGTCTTGTATCACCATGTTCAGGGACATTACAGAAGAGACATTGAGGAACACCCTTTATACAGATACACCCTCTCCTGGTGACTAATTTGAGTGGACTGAACCACCTGCGGGGTGAGCTCACTATACAAAGAGAGAAACAGACAATTTAGCAAAAATGAATATTAGTAATTACAACAATTCTGACCCTCAAAATCAAAAAAGGGGGAAACTTTTTTCCAAGACTTGTCTGAGGGGACGTGAAGAGTCTCAGACTTTGGAAACCACTGGTCTAAGACATACTTAGACCTGCCCCACTTAATCTTCAAACATGGTTGAACCAGGAAGTATTCATAACACATTGGTATCCGCTGCGGAACCCTTTGCCCCACCACTTAGAAAGCAGATGAGCTAGGGTCGTAGAAAACAGAAGGGGAAGGAGTATTAAAGCTCAACCAATGAAGGTTTCCATTTGGATTCCAAATGAATGCTAATGTCCTCTGAATGTGTGGATAAGGAAATGTTTGCTAACTTGTTGTGTTATCAGCTTTTCCTGCTGCCCCAAAGAGGCCTGAATAAAAAAACAAAAAAATCAATGAATATAGGTGTTCTATTGGTTACCACCCTCCAATAAATGGAAAGACGTGTGCGACAGTGCCATCAAATAATAGCATGCCTGCTTGGTGGCCCAACTGGTCATTTCTGTTTCATGCTCAATGGAGGCCTTTTCTTTCATGGCTATGAAAATCCTTTGTTTGAACACTTATCGTGAAATACAACACTACGAGATGGCGTCGGCTAATAGGCTGCAGAACAAGTCTTCCTGAATTCTCATCCAATTTAGCGCTCAAGCGAGGCCCGCTGTAGACAAACAGTTTTTCCTCCGATGCCAGTAATGATTAGCTGAGACAGCAGACAGATTCCCCGTGTGTTTGGAGACTCACTGAGGAGTAATGTGAAATGTTGTCATGCGTGTTAGTTTGGCTGTTGGTGGGGGGGGGGGGGGGGGGTGGGGGGACACACACCAACATGCACGGCTCAGAGTTAAGATAAAGCCAGCAGGGCTGAACCGTCTCTGTGGGCTGAGCTGCAGAGTTTGGGTTTAACCCTCTGATGTCTGCTGTTCGGTTGCACACCAGCGCCTCGGGATCTCTTTCTGTAGTAAATTAATTTACATTTGGAGGATTTTCTAAAGATGCTGGCTTCCTGTGGAGCCAGGCAGATCAAAGTGTCTCATTCTGTGTGTTTGATAATGTTTGATGTTTGCTTTGAGTGTGAATGTTGCTGACTTTTTGCTGTCTTTTTCTCGGCACAGCGGGAGGTGCTCCTTCCTGCCTCTTACTTTCTGCCCTTCCTCGCACAAATTCGGTAAGTTGCGTTTGACATTTTTTTCCGGCTCCGATTCAGATTCCCTTTGCCGACGTATTCTTAATCACCTCGTGATATCTCCCCAACAAGCATTTGATGGATGATGTGAGGCCAAGTGCAATTCTAGCCCAAAGTAGCGCAAAATCTCTGAGATTTCGTGTCATGGATCAGTAAAAGATCCAGCTTCAGAAACCTCTCAACTAACATCAGAGAAATGTAGGTTCTGATTTCATATAATGAGGCTGGTTATCAGTAATTTTCAGTTGTTACCAAAGCTGCAGTAATGCTGTTGCTAAGAGTAGTTTAGTTGGTGTTTGTAAAATTGTAATATGCTTTTGCAAGCTGGTGCTCATCTCGCAATGCTTGCTGCCATTTGTGTTGCTCTTGCACAGGTAGGTGACATTCTTAATCTTGCCTGCAAATCTCTGACTGGATATTGATTGAGTTATTTTTCCAACTGGAGAACAAGCCGTCAATGAGAACAACACCAGACTGACACATCTGATGTATGGGTGGTGATTCAGAGGCCTGGAAGCAGGCTAAAGCAGGTAGTGGATTATAACAGCACTCATCACTCCCTACGCTGGTGCTCCTCCCACTGTTTAAGGGAAACTCGCGCTCGAACCGATTGCTATAAGGAAACACATCGCTTGTGCTGTTTCTCATGATTTATGCTGTGTTGTCCTCGCCTTTTGCCACGGCAATCCATGCAACATGTGCGTGTCAAGTGCGGTTGTGTGCCAGTCTCTTGATGTGGGGGAAGAGGTTGTAAATGCTGTCGCCATCTGTCGAAATGTATTGAGTGTATATTTATTTATTCATGCCTCTACCTTCTTCTTTGTCATGTTGGCCATTTCCCTGATGAAGAATGTCGAACCAAAAAAGGGGCAATGTTCGTATAGTTTTAGAAAATGTAATCCAACGTGCACCAACACTGATATCGGTTCGACTGACTCAAATAGCTGGATCGGTTACAATATGCCGATTTGGTATCAAATACCATAAATACAGTACATTGATATTTACGTATTTATTAGTTGTAGTTTGTTTTAGTTAGAGAAGCAACATTAAAGTCAAGCCTGATGTTGCCTTACACATGAAAGAATGATCCCAGTCACTTTCATACAGCTTATTAATTAAACACCTGTATAGGATCGATACTCGGGATCTGCCGATACCCAAAGCTCAGGTATTCTATCGGGTCAGATCGTTGCATCCTTTAGGTTCAGATACTCCATTTTCCTTGCCGTTGGAGTTCAGCAGTTGTGTCTTTTTTATTGGTTATAATGCTCCTGTAGTCAGTTTATAACAGTTGCAGCAAAAACCTCACGGATTTTACACATTTGAACTACTGCTCTCCAGATTTTAATTAACCCTTTTTTGGTAACAGGAATACAGTAATGCTCATTGTTTCTTCATTTTCAGATAAAAAGAAAATGTGCTGCGTTGCACAATTGAGGTGGGGGAAAACATTCTCACATCGACTGGCAGCTGTAATCGGTTGCTGTGTTGTCGCATTGCAACATGAAATAAACAATTCCTGAAAAGAAAAGTACAATGCAAAGATAACCGTTTTCACCCGGCAGCTGTGATGTGTTAACTGGCCCCTATGCCTACTCTTTTAGATCTGTGTGTGTGTGTGTGTTTAGACACAGCTATTGTTGTTAATCTGATTTGGTTAAATGTCCCCAGGGCGCACACAAAGCAGAACCTCCTCACCTTTAACCTCCTCCCCCTCGTCTCCCCCTCTCAGATAATGACCCCTGACCATTTCACTCATAAGAGGAGGCTAATCAGTATACGTTGATACAGACAATATGTTGGAGCAACACAGTGCGTGAATGTGAGCTCAGCGGGCCAATCATTTATTTTAATAGCAATAATATAAATATATTTGTAGGTTTAAAAAAAAAAAAAAAAAGAAGCTGCTTTTAATCTTTCTTAAGAAGTAGATAGAAGTAAATTGTGAACATCATTTCCTTACTCCCTTAATCAACCCAGCCGTACACACATGCAAAAACTCTTTTATTTATATAGAAGTGTAAATTGTCAGCTTGGACATTACTCTATGTTTCAGGCTTGTATTGACGTCGTTACATTTCCAGTGGACTGAAAACATTTTATTTTCTCACTTTCCCCCCCCCCCCACAATCTGCCGTCTGAGCGTTTGACAGGAACACTTGACGGCGAGCAGCAGCTGCTGCAGACGTTTTGTTTAACGTGCAACTTTGAGGCTCGTAGACGTTCGACGTCAGCTCCGCAGACGTCTGTGTGAGCGGAGCGGAGATGTCGTGTTGGTTTAGCCTCTTTATCCCACATCCAGCATGTCTCCAGTCAGACGAGTGCTGGTGTGTTTACCTCTCTTTGCTGAGGCTGAACTGTGATATTCAGCTGACCTCAAAGCTAACAATCGCCCATTCTGTTTCTCCCCCTTTTCCTCTCCCTCCTGCCTTCCTTCTACCTGGGGCAAAGTCTTATGTAAAACACATTTATTTTTAATAGATTTTTTAATGAATTTTTTAGCTGCCTATTAATAATGCCATTAGTGGTGGCAGAGCGGCGTCAGACAGCAGCCCGGCCTGCTAATCCTGCCCCCCAGCCCTGGCAAACGCAACTAATCCAGGCCCCTGCTTTGGCTCCAAGTAGGCCTCACACACACCAGAACACACACACAAGTATGTGCAAACACGAACTGTATGTAAAACACTTGCGCACACACACACACACACACGATTGTTGGTTAATCCTCATGGTGTGTATGTGTTCAAACGCTCTGCTTCATTTCTTTCTCGCTGTCTTTTCACACGCCCCTCCTCTTCTTCACTCGCTCACCAGCCCTCCCCCTCCTCCTTTTAATCCTTCTGTCGCTCCCTCTCTCCTCCCTCCCTCATTCATGCCTTTCCTTTGCCTCCCACCTTATTTCTCTCTCATCCCTCTTCCATGCACTCCCCTCCCTCCCATCTTGACCTGCTCCCTCATTTTTTTCTTTCTTCTTCTCACTTCGCCTTCGCCTCCCTCCTCAACCGCCTTTCTTCTTCTTCTCCCCTGGGCACCCAGCAGGCCCGGCCTTGGTGCTCGACTCCTCACGGAGGCTCCTTACCTGGGGCCCTGAGTGTGCACACACATAAACACACACACACACACACACACACACACACACACACACACCCACACACACACACACACACACACACACACACACACACACACACACACACACACACACATCTGTGGATGCTACGAAAAGTCAGTGCAGAGCAGGGGAAATGGTGAGCTGCTTAGAGCCTTAATAGAATTTGAGCCCGGCTCAGAGAGCGTTGGAGAAAAGGTGTTAATTACTACTGGTTTTAATGCTAATTAAATGTTTCAATTAATGCTGTGTTTGTTGCCAAAATGTGTGTCAGTAATTGACGAACGGCAATAAGGTGTTTGAAGGCATTAAACAAAGAGAGAAAGACAGAGAGCGCTCTACCTCCTATGTGCCAGAGCCTGGAGCAGTGCAGCATGGGAAATTTCATTCATGAGGTGAAAAAAAAGAGAAAAGGGGGCTGGAACAGATTCAACACATGCAGCTGTTTTCCATAAAACTGTTCATGGCCTCCATCAAATGTAGGTGTTTGTGTCTAGGCTGTGCTGCTATACGATGTACTGGACTGAGGGAATGCTGGAACTTTGACAGGAGAACAATACAAACTTCACGTTTGTTTCTCATTGTCAAAAGTGAAACTTATTTGCAGAGAAAGATAAAGATAAAGCCAAACGTTATGACTCAATGTGATTGTCTGAATCTTTGCTCCAAACTGGTTTGTACCAAGACTTTGTGGCCCCTACACAACCGGTTGTTGTGTGTCCCGTTACAAGACGACACTAGTTTATAGAAAATGAGAACCTCTTGTGATACTGACAACTCAGAATCTGCGTTTGGTAAAAACAAAGTGAGAAAAATAAAGAAAAAAGGCAAATGAGCAGCTGATAATGCTCCCAAGTACTTACAAAAAAATAGATGGTTGAATGGTAAAATGTTTCAGATGCACATGGAACTTGATTTTCAGATGGATTTTTTTATGTCATTGATTATTTTGTCACATTTTTACCTAAGCAGTTTTTTTCTTTTGAAAACCTTTCGCACACCTGTAGGTCGTCAGGTACGTAGGAAGACACCAAAGGTCATCAACAAGAAGATATATATTTTTAATCAAAGTTAACTACATGAGGAAAAAAATACAAAAGTGTCTGAGAAAAGGACATCGATGCGGATACCACAGTGTTTGGAGTTTTGGAGACTTTCACAGATGGACATTAAGAGACTTACTGCTGTTCACGCATGGGTCTATAGAGACAACTACAGCGTTGGAGGCAGAACACAGTTCATTCACATTCAAAGTTGTTCAGTGGCGCATGAAGCCAAAATGGCTCGACTGCCAGGTATAAAATTACCCGGATCATCCGCATCTATAGGCCCATAGAGCAAGCGCACTAATAACTCTGGATTCGGCAATTGGAGCATTTTAAAACTTGTGTGACCTAATGATTTAAAAGGGGCTATTTGTGTGTTCATACTTGGATGTTGATTTACCTAAAAAATATTTTCCGCTAAGTTACAGACGTCTATTTCACAATGTAAGTCGAAGGGGAAAAAGTCCTTTTTGGGCCAAATGGCATCACGTGACGGACCTGGAAATTGTAATTCCACGGTTTGGCCACTACGAAAATTGGCTTCAAAGCCCAATGCTCTTCCTGGGGGCTGAGTTCAGATGAAAAAGCCAACTCCAGAAGTGACAAACTCCTTTCGCAGTGTTTTTTTTGCACTGAAAGTTGCAAAAAAATCCCAAGTCTACACTACTTCCTCTCCTTCAGCTGGATTCAAAACAAGTCACTTGTTGCTTGACCAGCAGCAGCTATCCACCAGATTACATTGTGATCTATAATGACGATTTTGTCCTGCTAACAAACAGACAAATAAGCAAACACACAGTACTGGGGACAAAACGTCCCCTGTAAAGATAAAAAAAACTGTCCATAAACACAGATTTCATCTGCTGTTCAACTGACGGGTGAGTCACTTCGTCCTGTAAAGAGTTATTTAGAGCTCTGATGATCTAAAGGCCTTTTCACCGTGCGAGTTCTGGCTTGACAAATCAAAACTTAAGGGAGCCAATATCAGCTATTGGCAACAGCTGATTCAAGTGATTGGTATCTGTGTTGAGTTTCAAAACAAGCAACTGAACTTTCCTCACAATGACCCGACTTCAGCTCTCTATCACCGATGTCAATGTTCAGCAGGCTGGTGTTCATCTTCATGTTGTCAGTGTGTGTAGACCACAGGTGTGTGTGTGTGTGTGTGTGTGTGTTGCCCTGGGTGATACACCGTAGACACAGACAGTCCATCATGCTGAATTATAACCTCACTGAGGAGCCAGCGACGCACTCACAACTGCTTTGTGTTCACTTTCCACACGCCCTGTGTGTGTGTGTGTGTGTGTGTGTGGGGGGGGGGGGGGCTGTTTTTGCTTGTGCATACTCTTATGTATGTATACGTATATGTGTGTGTGTGTGTGTGTGTGTGTGTGTGTGTGTGTGTGTGTGTGTGTGTCACACTTGCTGCACACTGATATGAATTCCATCTGACTTGCTATGCAAATCAAAAGACTCTAGGTAGAGTAGTGCTAATCGCCCGGTGGCTCTTCGGGCAGTGTGCGTGTGTGTGTGTGTGTGTGTGTGTGTGTGTGTGCACGTGTGTGTGTGTGTGTGTACATGTGCGTGTGTGTCCTAGGGCTTTCGGGATAAGGATGTGAAATTCCAGATCAGCGTTTCGGTGCTGAAGCCGTAGGCTCCTGTCAATCCTGCACAAACACACACACACACACACACACACACACACACACACACACACACACACACACACACACACACACACACACACACACACACCTCTCTGTGAGTTTCTGGCTCAGATTAGCATAATTAAGTCATTTGTTGTGGTTGGGGCTGATAAAATCATTGAATTATTCAATACCAACAATATCACAGGATAGATAAATCTGTGTGTTTGCATGCGTGTGCAGGTGTCACTGTGCACCCCGATACCTCCCCCCCATCACCCACAATGCACTGCGCTACTGGCAATGATCCGGCGGGCCTAATCAATTGCTCCTCCAACCAGCATCACAACAATCCATCACAGACGCACGCATCCTCCCCACCAGCTCGTTAATTTGTTTCCATGGCGACATCTGCAACATTGCCACCGTTGATTGTTCACAGATGATTTAAACATTTCTAAAATGTAGCATAATTATGCTTAAAATCATATTTATCCTCTCTCTACTGTATTTGAAAACAAAGCATTGCTTTGTGTTGCTGCAACGAAACAGCGTCAGCATCTTCTGCATGTCTGAAAGCAGCGTGAAAGTTCTTTAACCGAACACTGACGGCAAAACTAAATGGATTGTGGGAAAGAAAGAGGAGGAGGAGGAGGAGGAGGGTGGTGGTGGTAAAAGTACTTTGAAGTACAGCAGTTGTGCGCCAAGGACAATAGAACGAGTTTGATGAGAGCGGAGACATGCTGTAATTGTGGGGGTGTTACGGGGAGAATGAAACGATGTTCGTAGAGTGAAACTACAACTCGGTACAAAGGAGGTGTGGGCTTTGTTTACACGTCTTTTGGGAACATGGAAAGAGACTGAACTGTGCAGTGCTCGGAGTTTAAGTTCAGGGTTTGTTTTAAAACAATGTTCACCATCTTCTCCTTCTAGCACTCAGTTGATATGAATGCTGCTGTTTTAACTTTAACTTCACACCACAAGGCACTGACAAAAACACAAAAAGCAACTGATAGTAGTGTCACCTGGTTATCCTGTATGTAGTGCAGTACAGTGGATATACACACGTAAACAAACTAATGATTTAAGTGTTACACTTTTTAATGATTTGAATGATTAGAAACAAGAACTGTGTTTTAAGAAGGCAACCTTTTGTGAGACTGATTTTATTTGTAGAGCATGGGACAGGGGACAATGTCATGTAAGCATGTGAAAAATGTGTCACCTTTGCAACAATACATATATGTATTTTTAGGTCTTCTAAGTCCACGTGGGCTGCAGCATTATGTACGTTACACATCTAACATTTTCACCAAATGCTAACCCCAAAAAACTGATCAAAAACTAGACGCCGCTCATTTTTAGGACATAGGATTTGATACAAACAGCTGATCTCATCTGGCTAAAATAAATATAACATAAATATATGTTATATTATAAATGATATATTTTCTAACGTACTATTTTACATATTTCCCGTGGTTTTCTTGTTCCTGATCCCATCCCGGCTCCTTCCTTGAAGCTGAGCTGAGATGGAGCACTCTGGCAGAGAGGTAAATAAGGACGGTGATTAAGGGGAATGAGGCGCGAGCCCTCGTTATGTTTGCGTCTTATTTCTTTCTAATCAACATTAGTTCAGAGTCATTATTCCTGTGAAGCAATTGAAGCCTCCACACACTCATAACCTCGTCCATTACTCTCAGCTGCCAAGCAGGGGGGAAGAGACCAGAGGAGGAGATGGAGAGGAAGAAGACGGTGTGAGGAGGAGGATAGGATGAGCGAGAAAGACAATGGTATTTAAAAACAATCATGTTTCATTTGACATATTTTATGGACACATATTATCCTAATGTTTCTATGCCACTCACAGGAACATTGTCACAAAGTTTGAGTTTGGAAATGAGACTGATTCACGAATTCTTTCTCCAAAGCCCGTTTTCTTTACTGCCTTTGTTGTGGGTTGAAGATGCACTGATCAATATTTTTTACATCAACACGGATCAAATTATTATTGTACATGATGTGAAAGAAGTCGCCTGTAGTGACATACATGAACACTGAATAATCACCAGCTCGACAGTTTCTCTCAGCTCTATGTTTTTAAAAAAAATGTCTTTCAGATTGTTTGGGTTTTTTGGCCACATTATAAATATTGTTTTGATTCACTCTCATTGCTTTTATCTACCTCGTTTCCAACAGTAGTAGTCAGTTGTTTAGTAAACCCGTTGTACACTACCTGCTCAGCAGACGGACAAAGTTGACGACTAGCTGGTGAACATAATGTAGCATTTAGCCGCTGAAGCGAAGATGCCATCAGGAGTTGGTGGAGACCAAAAGAGAGCTAAAAAAAAGCCTAAAACTGTCAAGTAGCCAAAAATCATGATGACAAATGAATGATAAGGTTGCCTGTGTGTTTGCTGGATGTTTAAATAGGCAGCTTACTTTAGTCGATACGTCAGTGTTGTTTTTACGGCTTGTTGCGCTGCCCCCAAGTGAACTAAATAATCAGTTAATGCCGGTTTAAAGGAGCTCCAGACGGAATTCAGTGCACATCTCAGATTGGGTGATTGCTACACATCACATGCACAGGCACAAAAGTTGGTTAAGTTTAGGAAAAGTTTGCGGTCATGGTTAAAAGAAGGAAAGTAGGAAATGGTAGACAAACTTTGCTGAAGCGTCCATGAACCGAATCATAGCCACATGGTTTTAAAATGCTGTAGCATTACGCCACGTCTGCCTTAGCCCCTTACAGAAGAGCAATACATTTCAGTGGAATTCAACACAATAGGTTTATAATATGAACAAACCAAGCGATGAACACATCAAGACATTGCTCTGACAGTCTGAAGAAGTTAAGTCAGAAGGTCCCGCTCACCTGGAGCTGTGTTTGATCCTGTGAGAGGAAGAAAGAGACGGGAGAAAGGTGAATGACAGAGGGATAGAGGCAGGGCGAATAATGTTACGGAGAACATATGGACACAGAACAGGAAGGAGAAGAGAGGTGCATAATAAAAAAAGAAGAAGTGAGGATTAAACATCCTTCTGTGTGTGAAATCTGCAGGTCAAGAACGACAAAATGTATTTTATTGAATTCAGGAAAAGGGGTTCAGTGCCTTGCTCAGGGACACTTGTGTCATGTGTCGAAGTGTCCCTGAGCAAGACACTGAACCCCTAATGCAGGGGTGTCAAACTCATTTTCACCCCGGGCCACATCAGCATCATGGTCGCCCTCAAAGGGCCGGATGTAACTGTAAGACTGTATAAATGTAACTACTCCCGAACATATTGTTAAACAACTCTCTCTGCATTTGATTATTGTTTATTGAAGTATAAACATATTGTAAATGCATTTATATAAATGTAAAATGATATGCACATTTCTCTGTTATTATAACAAATCAAAGATCAAACTTTTACATCTGTCACATTTGTGACAGATGTAAAAGTGTACAGACAGCCTTGTAGAGGGCATACAACCAACGAATAAGAGATGCTTTTGATTACAGTAAACATTTGGCTGTATGAACACATACACCTAAACACACTGAATACATTGCTTTACATACAAAGTAGTATATTTAACAACTCAACATAACAAAATAACAGTCAGATATGTCTCAGTTCACAATTATATTGTTCAAGTTTCGGGTGAGGTTGATGAGGTGATGCTGCATGGCCTTGAACACACCAAGTAAATACTTCCTCACCCAGGACACCATATCACACACCATCCTCATCTATTGATCATGTTCTGAAAACAACAACAAACAAAACACAGCCATTACATTTCACACATATTACACTGTACTTATTCTTGGTTGAAATGAATTGTATTATATATTTAATACAATTCAGGTTTTTAAAAATGCTTACCCATTTGTTTTCTGGCCGGATGTCTGACACCGTTTTCCCGTGGTCAGTCGGTCAATGTCTGGCTTTAGGTCTTGTGCTGTAGCAATCCGTAAAACAGCGTGGAGGTTGTCGTCGGTGATGCGCGATCTGTGCTTTGTCTTGTTTAAATTCATTATTGAAAACATCTGTTCGCACAGATAGGTGCTCCCAAACATGGACAGAACACGGGCAGCTTGAAGTCGGAGCTGTGGCATCAAAGCAGGAGGCAGGAGACGGTAAAAATCCTCAATCGCAGCATCCTGGAACTTTGCTCTCAGGTCACTATCGCTCTGAAGCTCTATTAACTCCATCTGAAGGAGATGGGGCGCACTGTCGACGTCGGCGGTGAAAGGATTTGCAAAGATGGCAAAGTCAATGCGCTGTGTTCTGAAGTCAGAGAAGCGCCGATCAAATTCAGTCATTAACCGGTTCACTTTGGTAGCCAATCGAGCACATGAAAAAGCACCAGGAACTGAGGCTGAGATTTCCTGGCAGACAGGAAAGTGTGCAAGATTGTCCTGTTCCAGTTGGGACTTCCATAGCTGCAGTTTACGCTGGAAAGCTGTGATCATGTCGGACATCTTCGTGATGACTTGTTTGCGTCCCTGCAGCCTCTGATTCAGTTGGGCAAGATGCTCCGTTATGTCACACAACATAGCAAAATCACACAGCCAGTTTGGATCTGACAGTTCAGGCAAGGGTTTTCCTTTACTTTGCATGAAAACAGCAATGTCTTCCCTAAGCTCAAAAAATCGTTTGAGGACCACGTTCCTACTCAGCCACCTTACTTCTGTATGGTACGGCACATCTCCATGCTCCGAGCCCAACTCCTTCAAAAACAGCTGGAACTGGCGGTGATTCAGGCCACGCGCTCGAATGAAGTTCACTGTTTTCGTGACCGTGGTCATTATATTATCCAGTTCCAGAACCTTTCCACACAGAGCTTCTTGGTGGATAATGCAATGATACGTTATCAGAGGTGTGTGGCAGTTACTTTTTTGCATTTTCTCCTTCACTAGTCCAACCAAGCCTGTTTTTTGTCCACACATTGCAGGCGCGCCATCGGTAGTTAGCCCCACCAACTTTTCCCAGGGTAATTCAGTTTTACTCACGGACCTCTCCACTGCATCAAAAATGTCCCTCCCCGTCGTCGTTCCATGGAGGGCAACTACATCCAAGAGCTCCTCACTGACAGTCAAGTCTGCCTTCACGCCTCTTACAAAAATGGCCAGTTGCGCTGTGTCCATGTTGTCTGTACTTTCATCAACGGCTAATGAAAAAGCCACGTAACTGCTCGACTCCTCGGCTAGCTGTTCTGTCAGATTGCCTGCTAGTTCCTTAACTCGGTCTGCGATTGTGTTCCTTGACAAACTGACATTTTGAAAAGCCTGTACCTGGTCGGGGCTCACCTGCTCACAGACCTTGAGCATACACTCCTTCAAAAATGCACCCTCTGAAAAGGACTTGGAAGCTCGTGCGATTTCTTCAGCCACAATAAAGCTAGCTTTCACAGCGGCATCATTTTTGGCTGTAGCTTTTGTGAAAATGTTCTGCTGCGATTGGAGTCTGCCTTTTAATTTTTGGACAAGTTCACGTTTTTCCTGGAGGCTAAATTTAGCATACTTGGCTCCGTGTTTGGTCTCGAAATGCCGACGTAAATTGTATTCTTTTATCACTGACACGGCTTCATTGCATAGAATACATACCGGTTTCTCTCCTTGAAGAACAAACATATACTCGCTTTCCCATCTTTCATTAAATGTCCTTCCCTCTGTATCAATTTTCCTCTTCTTTGACATGTTGGATTATTTTTCAAACATTTTCAACTCAGTAATTCGTTGGAAAACTGATTTAGTTAACGCTGACGCTACTAGCGGCCGCAGTCCGTCATTTCGCGGGTCAAAAACTCAACATGCATTGTGGGAGATGTAGTTTATGGTCACTGTAGCGTACACGATGAAGCAGCATAGAGTTTAATTTTAAGACAATCATATGCCTTTATATGGAAGCCCATTTCAGCAGCAAAAAAAACAAATTAAAAGTTAGACTTGATAATAAAAATATAAATATTTTTTTTTTTTTTTTTTTATTAATTTTTTTTTTTTTTTTTTTTCTGGTGGAGATATGCCTTCGCGGGCCACATAAAATGACGTGGCGGGCCGGATTCGGCCCGCGGGCCTTGAGTTTGACACATGTGCCCTAATGGCTCCCCGGGCGCCTGTCATAGGCAACCCACTGCTCCCTATATACAGGGATGGGTCAAATGCAGAGACAAATTTCCCCCTTAACGGGATAAATATAGTATAATAAAATTTAAAAAAAGACGGATGCTGTAAAACATGTTGTGCATCATAAAGTGGAGTATCCTATCTATGTATGTATACATCGGATTTTCATCTGCCAAAGAGTTTTTCTGATCCTCTCACAACATCACTGCATTTGAAATCTGAATATCAAATCACTGTGCAAATCACATGAAATCAGCCATCCAATCAGAGCAGCCGACTAACGGTTGGCGGTGGAATTGCAGGCACACACACACACACACACACACACACACACACGTACACGTACACGTACACGAAGAAAAATAAAACACTGTTGTGAGCTGCCACTTTAAGGAAACAGTAAAGTAAAAAAAAAAAAACTTTAGCAGCAAAAACTAATAATTGCAAAGCAGCCAATTAAATTGTGCGGGAGAGATGAAACCGCTCATATTTCCCCTGGTAATTTCATGCTCTAAACTCGCTTCCGTGCGCACATAAAAAGAGGAGAGAAAATATCATTTCAGAAGCTGACAGAACTCATTGTTCGTGGAATTTTAAATTCAAAAAAGTTAATAAAGGCGAGTGCGAGATGAAGGGAATTTGCATTTCTCAGATTAACAGCATGTAGAGCAGCGGCGGCGCGCGCAGCCTCGGGTCATCATTTAAGAAACCTTTGCATATTTTATTTAAGAGTGGCCCGGTTTGGAGCGTAATAAGACAGACAGATAATGATTAGAAGGTCGGGCCTGCAGGGCACAGCCGGGCTGGGCGCTGTAACGCTCTAATACCCAACACACACACACACACACATATACACACACACACAAAGCACAGCACAGCCTGTGCCGGCTCCTCTAATTGGCTGCTGATGGTTTATGAAATGTTTTCCAAAGGTTTTATTATTGTTGTTGTTGTTGTTGCTTTTATTGCTTTCATTATTTTAATGGAGGGTTCTGCTCGTGAGCATTGGTTTAGCTCAAAGCCGCCTGGTTCTGCTAACATGCTCCTTTTTAATCAATGTAGGAAAACCAAAAAAAAAATGCTACACAGTGATACTGTACCAGAAATGTTTACTGGCAAGATGGGAACCACCTCTGAACAGTGGTGGGCCATCAGGGCCTGCAAAGCCTTCTCTGCTGGCCTAAACAGAATCACAAAGTTATAGCTGTTTTATAATTTAATAATTTTTCTTAAATACACTACATGTATTATAATTTATAAAAATATTTTTCCCATTATCTTATTTTCTCATTGCACAGCTACTGTCTTCCTCAGTTGCTCTGCTTCCAGTGCAGCTTGTTTTAAGTAGAGCTTTTATCCAATCAGATTTCACCTCTGTGTCTCTAGGTAAGAAGAGAGGCCCGAGGCCTGCAGACTCACAAGTGAATCCCTTTGCAGTTTAAGTGAATGGGGACGATATTGTTGATTGTCATAGTGTTCAACCAATCAGATCTTTAGTTTGACATGTTGGGCGTATTCTTTGACGTGCCAGAGCCTGCTAGCTGGCCTAGCCATACGTGATTGGTCAGTGGGCTAGCGTGACATGTTGGGCGGTGACAATCCCAATATCTACTGCCTCTGTCGAGCGGACATTTTCAGCCCTCAAACGCATAAAAACGTATTCAAGAAATACAACTGGGGAGGCTCGACTGTCTTCACTGGCGTCCATGAATCGAGAAGGACTTCTTAGTGGAACTAAAACTCACGGATGTACTGAACAACCGTGAGATTAAACTCTTTATTAACAAAGAAAGGAGGATGGACTTTGTCTTTAAATAGTGAACAGCAGCTCTGGTAAGTTAAATGCATTTGTTTTTACATCTGCAGTAGCTTTAATATGCTTGTTTGTATATTATTATTTGTACAACTTATGAAGATGGATTATTGTTTGGTTTTATATGTGATAGGAACCATTGTTACATCCTATGTTGCTCTGGGGACATATTTAGGTGGGTGACCATGGCTAAGTGGAGAGCAGGGCCGTCCTTCAATCAGAGGATTGGCGGTTCGATCCCCGGCTCCGGCTCAGCTAGTCGCATGTCAATGTGTCCTTGAGCTTAACCCCAAATTGCTCCCGTAGCTGTGCCTACAGTGTATAGATAGACACTGAATTGTAAGTTGCTTTGGATGAAAGCCTCTGCTAAATGACTGTAATGTAATTTAGCCGGTGCCGACTTTCTCGCTAAATCTGGCGACTTTCCAAACCCTCATGGCGACTTTTTTTGTCAAAAGCTACTAGCGACAAATCTAGCAACTTTTTCTGGTGTTATTGGAGACTTTGCTCGATAACGTTAAAGCACTACCGTTCTACAGTTACTGCCGTGAACGAGCAGCGGGAGCTGCTGTGAGCCCCTCCGCCGCCCCAAAGCACACACAGGCGGGTACTCTCACAGAAGCCTCGCGCAGCAGTCCCAGCTGTAGTCAGAGCAGAGAAGAGGAGACACACTCTCGGCGTATTCTCTGCAGTTAGTGCATTTACAGGTGTTGGCTTCATTTTTACACAAAACAAATAATAACCGTAGCTGTGTTTCAGCTGCAGGACAGCAGTGAAGGCCCAGGTATAAAATGCACGGACCGCCACTGCCTATGAAGCAACGTTCAAAGCATGTGAAACTGAGATTCTCCTTTTCACCACCAGGACACTGGAACTCTTTCATGTAATTGAAGTTTGTTATTTTGACCGATTTTATTTAGTGATTTACTGCTGATTCATTATCATTACTACGTTAATTATTATCAATCCATCCATGTGTAACACCATCTTTGGAAAGCCACACCACATTTCACAAACAAAGTTATTGCACCAAGAATCAACTGAGCCCAATAGAAAATGTGTGTAGGACCACATGTGTTGGTGCAGAATATATGAAGTATAAATTTAGATGTTGATATGACTTGGTGTGAAACTCCCAAACCTCTTAAACAACCAATTCAACATGTGTTATAAAATGCATGAATTTATGAAAAGATGAAAACTCTTTCTGGCTTCCTTCAGGTTACGGAGATTAAAAACCTTAAAATCAGACAAACAGTAGAAGCAGAGCGGGGTTTCTGGCACAACTTCACCTACTTCCAAGGTGCTTGGAGAATGGAAAAAGTCTGAAGAGGTCAAAACTCCTGTGACACTTGTGGTATATTGGTCCAAAAAATAAAGTTGTTCTACATGCTACTTGACACAATGAAAGACCATACGAAAAGTTACAACAAAATAATAACCACCCTGAAACACACAACAGAGGCCATTATTCAACCCTTTTTTCAAACTGAATTTAAAATGTTTAAAAAGTACTCCACTCTGAGATACTCAGAGACTATCAAATATAATCAGAACCTGTTTTTGATGGAGAGTTTAGAAGAACAGCTGACACATATTTCTGGTTGTTGTGAAGCAATGGTAATCTAATAAGGGATGCACTTGTCTAATCAGGTGTCAGACAAGTTTCTGTTGTTTGAGTGAAAAAGACCACAGACAATTATTATGACTTTCCTACTTCCCAGGACCTGTTAATCACCAGGAAAACATAAACCCAACAATCTCTTGTCATCGTATTTGAATCACAAAGGTATTGTGAAAATCTGTATAACTAGGATAAGATTAAAATAGGTGAATTCTGCCAAACCCTAGCCTCAACACTGAAACATGTGGATTAATTATCTTACTACAGAGTACAGCATGTAACAAAATGGCATATTATTATCATCGCAGCATGTTTCTGTCTTTCCAACATTACAAAACGATACGTGGCAGAATCAAGACACCTTTGTTCTGCCGTTGGCAGCTGTAGCATCTGGAGGAAAGAGGATAAGGAAGTCAGAGCTCTGTTAGAAGCACAATATCCTCTACTCTATCTACAAAGCAAAGTCGTCAATTAGGAGTGATGTCACTGTTGAACACGTGTGCTTCACAGGTGCAACAGAACCCCTGTTATGATCTTTTTTTTGTGCTATTGTATTCCAGCTGGAGTCGTGAATCAATGCATCTTTTTGATCTCTCTCACTCCCATGTATACAGTGTGTGTGTGTGTGTGTGTGTGTGTGTGTTTCCATGCCCCCGGGGATGCCGGTTTAATGATAGTATCTCACAGGCCCCTCTGTGGGTTTGAGGCCTTATTATCAGAGCAGGTAAAGTAATTTCTCAGTTCGTCCAATGTTCCACACTAATTCCTCCTCGATATGTGTATCTTTGTATGTGTGTGTGTGTGCACACATCAAAGCAGCACAGAGAGATGGACCAGATAGTATTCCTCTGATTAATTTAGTCATTTGGGATACTCTGTTAACTGGATTACACTCAGATGTGTTGATACGGCCACATGGCCCTGGGTTGTGTTCATGTGTGTGTGTCTGTGTCTGTGTGTGTGCGTGTGTGTTCGTGCACATATGCCAGCATTTAACAATTATCAAGAAGCCCCGCGTTTCATTCCACTTGTGAGGTCCAGAAATCCTACAGTACACTGCCATCTGAAGAGACTGACTGATGAGGGAGGGATCTGCTTTAAAGTCCCAGTACTGAAGAGGTTGTTCTTTAAATAGACCCACCTGTTAAGTGATGAGACTTTCAAAGTCATCCATGCGCCCAGGTAAGCCTGATGAACAGAACAAATTGCCATTTAGTTTAATGTCATTCTTTCAGTCTGACATAGTGTTCACATTATCCTCTTTCTTGTTGGGAGGGAGGGTTATTTTATGTCGTAGTATCACTTCCGCGTGTACTGAAAAATATCTGTAAAACTAAAATGCCCGTCACTACCAACCTGTCCCGGTATTCATTACATTATTTACTAAAATACTAATGAAAGTATTAGAGGCTTTCAGTTTTCCGTACTTACATAGACATTTATCATGTTCTGTCTCAGTCGTTATTACCTAACCCGATATAAAAACACTGCACGCGTCTGAATTAAACACAGATTTGCGACTCACTCACTCAATGTGTCTTCGTCAAAGGCTGTTGCTATGACGCTTGCAGCTCTTTCTAACTGAACCTGTCACGGCCGAAGTCGGTCCTTCCTACATAAAGAGCTCCGGGAAGGCTTCGTGAAGTATCCGGTAACGGAATGCTTTGTTCTGCACACACTTGCAGGAGTATAGCTCACATTTTTGGTAGCGCACGGTGGAAATGCTGACATAAAAGATTGTAGACGGCAAGATAGCAATATGTAATAGCTGGCAGAGACTGTGACGCGGTCGGCCATTGAGCCCGGAAGCTTGCTCACACTGACCTACCTTGTGTTTAGTTTTAAAAGGTATATGACGATTGATAAATATGTTCTATTCCACCAATGCAATCCTTTCGTTGCATTTTACGAGTGGTAAAGAGCCCTGAAATTACTGTCCCCCATCTGGATGAAAACACCCGAGGTGCACACATTCATGAACGTCTTGGTTTGGGGGTTTTAAAATATGGTCACCCTAAGTGTCACTAGCTAATTTAAAGCCACAGTGAAATCCCCACTTTTGTCATATACGCTTGTCGCCATTTTTGTGGCTATTTTATGTCGCTATATTTCATAGATGTAGCTAGCTGGTAAGAAGATGACGATGTAATGACGACAACACCAGGCACCTATTTGGATCGCTGAATAAATTGAGATGTCTTCGGTAATTCAAAGGTCTGGAAGGTCTTTTTATCATGTATTAGATCATTTGGCATTCACAGTAAGACATTTTAAAAGAGGTCATCACATGAATATTACTAATCTAGTTAGCTTAGTTTATTTAGAACAATTTCAACAGCGCTTTTTTTTTAAACTATGGACATTCTCCTCTTCTTTTACCACCTTCATCACACTGTAGGTAGCTAACTCTAAATTCTACCTCTTCTCTACAGAAAAACAGCCACAGTTAGCAAGTCTACTCATCACTTGGCTTTCTTTCTTTAGTAGCTTTCATACAATGCTATTGGCCGAGCATCACCCATTGTAATAATTGCTGAAGTGGAAGCATGGAGCCGTTGATCTACAGCTCACACACACAGATGATTGTTAGTGGTCGCAGTATCAATATCATGCTGATTAGGGCTGTCACTTTATATTCAAAAAGTAATAAGCCAAAATGAAGAAGACTTACGAGCTGTGCTGAGCTGTTCATTGTGACACGAAACCATCTGGGGATGCCTAAGATTTCTTTAGTCGATGAGTCGTTTTTTATGCTTTTTTCATGCTGAATGACTTATTTCCAAGAAATTAATGAACACATTTCTGGTAATCACAAGACTTAAAGTGGTGCTTTAGTGTGATTTTTTGTAGCGAAACTCAGTTTTACAGATCTATCGGTTACATCAACTAATCGACATGTCACCGAAATCATATGAGTGGTAATTGACAAGGAATGTCTTTGGCGTAAGTATTGACGTATGAGTAAGTAACGACGAGGCCTGGTTTGCATGCAAATTAATTTGAAGTAATTATGTATTTGATTTCAGATTTGACCACATTTTTTTGACAAAGTGACAGCTGTAGTCGGGGAAACCCAAAGACGGAATATTGTACTGAAAAAAACATAACTTAATGATAACGTGTCTAATAACACATACATACATATTCATCATATAGAATGAGGCGGGATGGAAGTGGCAAATGTGTGTTAAGGTCCAATCGTCAGTAAATGTGTGAAAACAATTGTTGTGTACGGCGCCAAGATGCATCGAGACAGACAACCAGTGAAATGTAAAGAAAAAGAGAGGGAGAGAGGAAATGAGTGGAAAGGGTTAGGATAACAGCGAGGGGTAGAGAGACACCAAGAAAGAGAGAGAGCGAGCACAGTGAGATGGTAGAGTGGCCAGAGGGCAGTGTGCATTAGAGTAAGAGCCTGATTGGCTCTGACCTTCCTCACAGCCAGCTGTCAGCCTCTTAGATACACACACACACACACACACACACACACACACACACACACACACACACACACACACACACACACACACACACACACACGCATTCACACGCACACACACAGCCTGTTACGGCCCTGCAGGCTCTGATTACCATATCAGCACCGTCTCATTTGCATAAATCCCAGCACTCTTAATTAGGCTTCATCTCTCTCTTCCTCTTCTTACCTCACTCTCATTTTCAGCTCTTTCCCTCCACTTTTCTTCCTCTCTCTCTCTTCCTCTATTTGCTTGCAGATATGGGCTGGGGTTTAGGGTTAGAATTAGCAGATAGGAGGGTCCATGACTCCCAATTAGTTTAGTGCTGATTAGCCTAATGACAATTTCACTTCATCTACATGTATTAGCGCACCATATTCTTTTACTACTTCTGTTCACACAAACATTAGATGCAAGAAATGTTCTCTTTCAACTTCCCCCTCCGCTCTCTTTTTTTATTCCTAATTTTATTTTACAGGTGTTATGGTCAGAAAGGACAACGAGCTAATTATGCCTAGAAGTAAACTCTTGTACCTGCAGTAAATGAACGTGCAGGACAATTCAGCGTTACACCTTTGCCTTCATGCGGCCGCGTTGGGGTCGTACAATAAGAGTTTGTTGTGTTATATTTGTATTTCGTCATGGCTAACATTGACGCCAGTAAAGATCCATGATCAAAAGTTGGTTTGTTTGCCAGCTTATCATCTGTCATAGCACAATTTATTGCAGCTTAATCGGGGAGGATTAGCGGTCCATATGCTGCCTACATGCTGTCAGAAATATAATGAATTTCTTGCCCATTATCCAAAAGTCTGACATATGTGATTGCTAAAGTGTAAACTGCCTCTGTAGAGCCCACACTGAATGCAGATATGTGATGTTTAGAGTGAACAGAGTCAGCAACGTACACCTTGTGAAACAGGTGTACGAACATGTAGTTCTTTAGAAATGAATACAAGTCTTCAATTCATGAATACAAGTCTTCAATTCACGAATACAAGTCTTCAATTCACGAATACAAGTCTTCAATTCACGAATACAAGTCTTCAATTCACGAATACAAGTCTTCAATTCATGAATACAAGTCTTCAATTCATGAATACAAGTCTTCAATTCATGAATACAAGTCTTCAATTCATGAATACAAGTCTTCAATTCATGAATACATTGTCTAATGAATCATTCAAAGTATCAATTACATATGAAACAATGAATCAATTTATATTCCTCCTCTTGAGCATTAGTAGCATTAGCAATATTGGTCCTTTAATATTGGTATCTTCCTACAGCATTTATACTTAAATAAAGTCCATTCATTCTGTGTATTGCAAATACATGAAAGCTAGTTGTAGTAAGCCCCCCCAAAAAGCAAAGATTTGACAAAGACAAGGATCTAAAACTATATTTTACTTATATTTAATGACTACCATTAGGGTCAATCAAAAAATGTAGTTTAAGGTAATTTAAATAGTTTTGCTAGTAGTGTAACGGCCCACTGTCGACCCTTGACCCGTACGGATCATCCCTCATGGTAAGGCACACATGTGGACCACGGATTAATTACACAGTTTAAAGGTTAACCATCACAGTGTGAAATAAATGACTATCGTTCAGTAAAATATGCCATCAGGACATTTATGCTTTTCTAGTCGCCAATCTCTGATAATGTTACATCGTAAAGAACCAATCTGTGTTTAAATCAACAGGAGGAGAACTGTAACGATGGCACCACCACTAACGCCAACGAAGGAAGGCTCCGTTCGGTTACACTATGATGCGTTCAGGCTCTGTTCAGTGAAAACGAGTATTGGGTGAAGGTAAATTATAACGTTATCATGATGTGTTCACATGTAATCTCGTAAAATGTAGTGCTGGTGAGAAACTTGAATGCATCCAGTTGTTTGAAGGAGATGTTTTACAACAACGTAAATAGATATTAGAGATGAATTATGAGCTGTTTACACTAACTCTAAGCAGCTTATAATACACCATTAAAACTACTAATGACAAGATTTGTATTAATCAATAAAAATACAATATTTTATTTCCTAATCATTTAAATTGTGTATTTATGAAGAAGAAAAAAGACTATAGATGACTATAACAACGTAAACAGATAACATTTGATGGTTTACACTGACTTTAGAGCGGTTGAAATTATTTTTGGGACGGATGGAGCCTTGTAGACCAGCTGCTACAATCAAACAACAAAGGAATCTGTATCTGCCAATATGGATCATCAATGATCGTCAATTTAGTATTGGCGGCAACAAAACGTGATCAGGGATCTTTAAAAGTTATATTTGCTCCGTTTTTACTTTTGTGCTGATCCGATCTGTGACACGATCTGTGAGTTTTAGGATCCGTTGCAACACTACTAGCCAGCATGGTAACTGATGACAAGAACAAGTAAGCCTGTCATTTTAACCCTTTCATTAGCCGTAAACCCGAAGAAGAAACAACTTTAGCATTCTCAAATGAAAGTCATTGATTGGTACAGATTAACATTCATGGCACTCTCATTAAGTATGAATTACAAAGTAAACAAAGCTGTAAACATCATAATCTGTATCCTGTTTTTATAAGATGTGAGACTACAACGCCTCTGTGAAGCTGTCACAGCTCGCTGTTCGTGTGCGAGACAATTTCTTTTAAGAAGTAGACAGAGTGAGCATTAATACATCTCTCAAGTGATGCAATTGGACATCAATACACTGTCAACCAGCAAGCTGATCGACCTTTTTTGAAAGGGTTTGGAGAGCATCTCCAACCGTGTACATTTCTTATTTTCAGTGTTTGATCACAGTCAAGAAGTCTGTGACAACATGTGATCAGTCCGACCTATTATCTGTCAAACATGAATCCACGTTAGATTTGTTTAACGTGTTCTACTTTTATCAGGCAAGCAACTTCCATTTCTTTAAAATCTTTTCAAATTTAAAAGATTTTCAGTTATTTGGAATCAGCATTTTAGGTAAATGGTGACTTTTGTATTGAATCTGGTTTGTGAATGTTGGAGCACAAATGAAAGTGGATTGGGGCAACTAAATCATATTCAGCTTGGGCGCCGCACTCAGCCTGGGGGCAACCCTGATTTGTGGACCTCCAATATGTCTGCCTGAGGGGGCGTTACATCACCTCAGTGCCCCCCAAAACTGAAGTGGACTTCAGGACGACATTATTGGCCTAACTAACGAAGGATCTAAGAGGAGGACTGGGACTTGAACATGTGGTGAAGGTTCAATCATCTTAAACTAAGATACATAACCAGATGGCTTTTGGGGGTTCATTGTAGAACCAGGGGGCGCTCTGGGAGGCTGTCGAACCCCAGAAACACTGAATTCTGTGTGTGTACACCTTATGTGTGTGTGTGTGTGTTGTCGGAGGGAGGTGTGTAGGGGGGTTAAACACAGCTATATTCTGTAGATAACAGGATTAGCTGGGAAGCGGATAATAAGTTAGCATTTCCTCCCTGCGGCGCTCTCTCCTCTCTCCTCTCTCTAATCCTGCAGCTTTGATGTCCCTGCTCCCATCAGGTATCTGGGCTGCTCTGGCCCCGGGGCCTCGGGGCCTCCAAATGCTCAGACACTAAGTTGTGTGTGTGGATGTGGGTGTGGATGTCTGCATGTGTGTGTGTGTGTGTGTGTGTGTGTGTGTTCAGTGTCCTCATTAGTTCTGCCTGTTTACTAAAGTTGGCTTCTTGGTATGAAATCTGCTGTGCGGCCGCTCTGCCAGAGATCTGCTCACTATTTACAACTCTCTCTCTCTCTCTCTCTCTCTCTCTCTCTCTCCCCATGCCAGGGTCTGACCCGACAGAAAGCTGATGAGGCATCTTATTCTGGCATTGAAGCCTCAAAAAATACCTTCAAAAAAGGAATCAATTCAATTTGAACAGCAAAGCAAAGAGCAAAGTTGGAGCTTTACAGAAAAGAATATCCTCTCAAAGACTTTGTTTTTAAGGATTTTACATTATTAATCATATTCTATATAGCTCAGTTAGGGTATCCATGTATCATCTTTTTTACAGCTATGATAGATTTCTGCACACGTGCTTTAACTGCAAGCACTGTTTTTTCTATTTCACAGATCTTTAAATGATAGGAAACCCTGCGCCCCTATTTCCCCCACGGTGTGATTCCTATCAGGTTGGAAAAGCCTCTGAAACAAACAAAGTGACGGCCCTTATTGTTTGTTCAATCTCATATGAGCTCATTCTGTTGCAATGGTAGAAGTGATGTTGGTATATGGACCACGATCTTTCACCGTCCTTGAGGTTGCAGATCAGAAACACCTATGACCTTTTGTCATGTAGATCGGAGGACTATTAGTGAAACGACATTGAGACCATAACGGGAAACTAAAATTCTCCTTAGGCTGTGGTCGGATGGACATTAACGCCAAGTACGTACTTGTGTACTCTGGAGTTTGGACTTGGCAAGTTCAGCTCGGGAGTCCAGCCTTGCAAGGACGGGAGGACGCAGTGCGGTCATTCTGCAATTAGAACAGCAGCTTACTTGGTGACCTCACCACCTCAGAACACATAATAGACTCTTAGATTAAAGATTGCTCGTTAGATACAACCAACACAAATTATAATTCATGTTTAACTACTACGGAGACATCAGAGCCAGTTGCAAATTTGAAAAAGACTTGCCAAGACGAGGCTTTTTCTCGGCGGGGTACCGTGACTAGCAGGACCTCACATCTCCCAAAACGTCGAAGCTAATTTTTAAGTAGGTTGAACCTGGACAAATCGACCACAGATTTGATGTGTAAACAACTGACCTAAGAATATCTTAAATCTACATTGACTCAACAACAGTAAAATTTCAACATTCAGTTGTGTGTTTTCTCCTCCACCATTGTTCCCTGTTGCTGGTGCATTCTGGGATAATTGGCTATCCCGAGTACACACAAGTCACCTCCGCTGCATCCCCGGTAAAACGGGCGGAGCAAGTCACGTGGGAGCATTTGGATTGTGCTTGGTTAGAATGCTGACTTTTGAATTGGAACAGTACAGAAAGTACAGAAAAGAACGCAGATTGAGAAAAGGCCTTATGTAAAAGAAACACAGGGTTGTCTGGCAAACAACGCTGGACCGGGCAGAACATTTGTCAAACATTAACGTAAAGTCATTTAGCGCTGCTTTGGCTAGTCTATATATGTGCAAGCACACATTCCTGGTACATACTGTATATAACTTCTGTAACATGAGCGGTGTAATTCTACTTTTTACCTTGCGATCGTTGAGGTGGACTATAAAATGTTGTGCTGCCCGATAAACCTTCAAACCAAAGAATGTAGCACTCAAACTCGACTTCCTGGATCATATTGCACCTCTCACCTCCAACTTAAGGAGCATGCTGTGCAGCAACTTGCGTTCTTTTTTTCTACTATCTCTCTGAAACTAAGATAACTTTGACGTGAGAAGTTTTTGTTAGTATCATCAAAACCAACAATTTGAAGGAATAGTTCTACATTTTGGAAAATACGCTTATTTTCTTTCTTAACAAAAATTAGATGAGAAGACTGATACCATTCTCATATTTGTTTGTTAATATCATCTCACAATACAACAAGACTCCAGGAAATCCCTCCACCCAGATAAGAAATAGTCCCAGACATAACCCCCTGTAACACAGCAAGTTGTCATTTTTAGATATGTTTCTATGGATTAAACAAATAATATACAACGTGTTTATTAGTGAGCTTTACAGGTGAAGGTTCAGACAGAGCCAGGCTAGCTGTTTCCCCCTGTTTCAAGACGTTATGCTAAGCTAACTAGCTATTGGTTTCCTAATGAATGAACAAACACTGTGAGAGTGGTATCAATCTCCTCATCAAACTCTCTGCATGAAAACAAATGAACTTATTTCCCTAAATGCCGAACTATTCCTTTAAACCTAAAGTAAACAGGGAGGCAATGATGTGGGTTAAACCTAAAACTGTCCCTCTCCAGTGGGCGGTCCCTGACGTGTATTAATGATATTGATAACATCCTAACAGCAAGTCAGTAAAAAAAAACCTCCTCTTTCTAAATAATGTTGTAAATGTAAATTATCTTTAAACTTGTATCTTAAACATCAGCGGACCAGATATAGACGTCATAGGGTCTCCATACTGTTGTCAAAGCTGTTTACTTATCCTAGAATGTGTGCGGGTGTGTGGTAGGAGGGGAGAAATTGAGTCTGGGAGTGTGTGAGTCTAATTAAAACGATGAAAATAATTACTGATACAGGCTGACAGACAGCCTCGCCCTCAGACATCCTCAGTAATTAGTTAATTAACCAAACGCAAATTAGCAGCAAGAATTAGTCAGCCAGGCTTAACGCAGAAGATGGTGAGCCCTCCTCTCGCTTTCTGCTTTGCTACTCTCTGCTCCGCCTTTGCTATCAGAGTGTGCAAGTGTGTGTGTGTGTGTGTGTGTGTGTGTGTGTGTGTGTGTGTGTGTGTGTGTGTGTGTGTGTGTGCGTGTGCTTGCAGACCCACACTAAACTGTTTTTTAAAAACTTCGAAATAGGGCACGTCTGCTTTATTACACTTTATCACTACTTTGCATGACACAGTCGCAACATGGTATGTAATATTTTTATGCCTAAGTCAATTCATTCAAATTAAAAAGTGATTTCAGGATAATGAGGCAGTAATTTTCTCAGCTTTTGCCAAACATAACAGGGTTACACAGTGTGAATGTTTGCATCTGTTCCCCTTCAAATCCCCTACATTTGTATGTGGTAATAAAAGTGCTAATTTAAAAAAAAAGGATATTCAAGCATTTTCTTGAAACTTGAAGCTGAAGTTTAACCATAAAGTCATCAAGGACAGAGCAGATATTCTCTCTATTGGAAAGAACTTATTACAAAAAACAAAAAAATACTTCCTCATCCCTCCAGCTCACATGATCCTAACAAGCTACTGTAGTTCCTCTGACGCCCTGCAGGTCATAAGAACAACCCCTCAGATCTACCACACTGAAGTCAGAATGATTACATGAGCAGGGATGAATATTCGCCCACTGTTGGCTCCAGCGGGCGACTTGAGGCTCAGTGCTGGAAGCGGCTGGTATCCCTCTTGTTAACATTCACTTTGACTCGCCTGTGGGTCATTTAGGGAAGAGCCGTGAGGAAACAATGCCCCGACTGCACAACAATCCTCAACCCTGATGTGGCGTGGCCATATGCAGTATGTATAAACATGAATAAAGGATCTGTCTGATATATGCTTTTTTTTCATCGTCAACAAATAACTGGGTGACATGCTCCTTCATTACAATGAACACACACACACACACACTGCAGTTTATTTTGACTATTACTCGCCGTAAGCACCAAAATGTGTATTCATCCACACCTGAAAATAGTCCCCAACAAATGCACTATTTCATCGTTTGATGAAGGTTTTCTAAAGCACTTTCGTCCACAGGGACCGATTAAAATCGACACAAAAAGGAGTGCTTTTAATGTTAACTTTACTTTTTATACTTACGATTGAATTTAGTCGGCACACAGCAGCACATGGAGTAATGTCACAGCGTGTGTGGGAAGATCTTCAGCATTGAGGAAGGAAGACATGAAGCTCAGTGACCGGCTCGTCAACAGCTCGGTGTCTCTCCCGAGGACAGTCCTGCTTATAACAGAGCTAACCGCTAACGATGACGGAGGTTGTATTGGCTTGCTAAGCAGCTTTTAATACATTATTAAAACCACTAATGCCAAGATTATTTTTAATCAAAGCAAATGGTTAAATAAAAATACAATCATTACTTCACTAATCATTTGAATTGTCTGTTTGTATGCAATAAACCAGCATAGATGACAATTACAGTGTAAGAAGATAACATTTAGAATATTTGACTTGTTGGATCGGTGAAAAAAGTTAGTCTGGAGACTTGCTGTCAATTATTCCCAATCGGATTTGGGAAAAATCTGAATCAACTGGTCAGACTTTTCAAAAAAATCGGAATCCGCAGAGTAATTTGCTATCGGTGCATCTGTATGACCGCCAACCCGGAAATTAGCATACCTCTGGTTCCCCAGACAAAAATCCCATTGGGATTGTTCCATTGGAGATTGGATGATTACAGAAAAAAAGCCCTGTGGCTAAAACAAGTTTATGATACTTGCACATTTTAATCCGCAAGATAATCTTAACACCACTTTTATGAATTTTGAAGCGTAAATGCAATCGCCAGAAGTAAAAAGCTAACGTTAGGCTACAAACTACACCACGTTAACATTTAATAGTCTCATTCAGCCACTTGTTGGAAACCACCTTTCTCAAGACAATTAAAAGATTCAAAATTCAAGAGTGGAGTATTTACAGAGACGTTTCATGTCGTTGAAGAAAACGTTAAAATTGCTTCGGCTCGTGTTAACCACAGAGCTCATTTCAGGCATCTAACCAAAACATTTGAGAGGAAGGAACCAGAAGTGCAAAAATGCTAACCTCATTTTTGGATTTTAGGACTTTTGTAATTCTCTATTGGGCATATGAATGCTTACATGCAAGAATATATGTGCATCATTGTGTATAGCTGTGTGTGTGTGCGTTTGTGCATCTTTGCATGCTTGCTTGCTTGTTTGTAGCTTGGGGGGGAAGGAGCCATGTGCACATTCAGGTCAGAGCTGCCAATCATGCCCAATCTGTTAGTTGTGTGTGCGTGTATGTCTGTGTGTGTGTGTGTGTGTGTGTGTGTGTGTGCACTGAGTGATAAAAAACCTAAAACCAGCTGTAGTGGTAGCCACTAGAAAAGTATCTCCTCCATTAGTGCTGCAGGATATTTAGAGCAGTTTTGAAACAGTGCCGTAATGAGTCCAAGAATTGTCTCGGTTATCTAAGGCCCATTTCTGTTTCCCTTTTCACACTGATATAAGCCATGAAGTGGACATCTGACATCAAAATGGGAGTGCACTGTTGCTGCAGAAAGGATGTGGTGCTTCGTGCAAGTATAATCATTTCTTTGCTATAAAAATGATCTTTTCAAGAAAACCTTTTTATAAATTTAAGCCCACTTACTCCTGAAATGTTTTAATCTGGGTTCAACCGTGTAAAGCACTTTGCAACTTTGTTTTGAAAAGTGATTTATTAATAAAGTTTAGTGTCACTATCATTATTATTAATATCATAAACTGCTTTTATAAAAACATTTGTTCATTTCAATATTGATGCATTTTCAGCGCAACTGTCATTGATTACGCCGACTAATCATGGCAGCCCTGTAAGCCTTGAAGGTTAATGATGCATCACTTAAACGGGACGTCCTGGATCCTTCTTCATCTTCTCACCAGACCCGTGAAGCCCTGTATGCCAGCGCTCTGACACAGTGCTATTTTCAGTGTTGTTTACAACACAGCCTGGGGTTTTGCGTCCCGTCTCCACAGTCATTGTTTGCTTCTATAAATGATGAAGGTGATCTCTCCCCAAACCATAACCAAGTCGTTTTAGTTGCCTAAACTTTACCGTAAGTTAACTACAGGTGCGTCTTAGAACGCAATGACAAATGTATATACTCTGTCGTTGAGGTGTGAGGACTTGTTGGTCTGAATAATTGATCTAAGGGTACGTGTCACCGACATGATGCTGTTGGTTCACATCCACTTGGATCTTTTGTTTACGCCGTCTTCGCTCTCTCTCCCGTCTTTCCTGTCACACTCCGCCGTGTATCGCTTAGTAGAAGTCGAATCGCTTTAAAACAGTCTGTAAACAGCACAGTTTCTCTGGTGGGAACGTCTGACTGTGTTTCCATTCGCTAAGCAGCCAGCAGCCAAAGAGCTGGCACAGTGGGATTCAAACTTTTTCTCCAGGGACACACACTGGAAGCGCATCTACCCAAAACACAACAGCAAAACCTAAAGTAATAATTTTTGACAGTAGCTAAAAATATGAGAAACGACCCCAGGGGAGTGTGTGTGTTTGTGTGTGTGTGTGTGTGTGTGTGTCAATATTTTCTTCTGAACAGGGTGAAAATCATTTTTTTCATAACTTTTGAACTAGAGGAGAGATGCACATTATCTACATGATAAATTGTATCTAGCTGCATAATTACAACGGCGAACACATATCTGTTGAAGATCTCGGGATGTGAAATGGCTGAATAAATATGTGGGAACATTGGAACTAGTGTTTGGCATTCTTCTGTTTTCTTTCTCATGGAAATAAGGGAAGTGTCTTTGGTACCTTACATTTTTACAGAGCCTCCAAATCAGCCATGGTTTATAATTATAAGAATATTTATGAACTTATATTTTAACCTTTAATCTGGTGGTCTATTAAGTGAATTTCTGTGTCTTGGTTTATTTCGTTTCTTTTGATTCCAGGACATGTTTACTTTCCACGAACAGCCAGTAAAAGTCTCTGACTCTGAAGGAGGACACATATTTGCATCAATAAGGTATATCACGAGCACTAATAGGCACTTCAATTTGGCATTTTCTTTACATTTCCAGCATACAATGTGACTGACTGCTAAGTGGGCCCATGGGGACAATATCCCAATAATCATCAAATCGCATTTACCTGCGATCCCAATTATTTTCATATTGTGGCATGCCCACCTCAGTGTGACAACTGTCTTGGTTCCACCCTCTGAGATTCACATTAAAAACATTTCCATTAAGTAATTTGTACTTGAAAACAAACCACGACCAAAAAACAGAAATGCAGGTTAAGGTGATGATTTGGCTTCATCCAGCACCTAAAAAATCCATAGAAATCAATTTTCTTTTTTTCCATATTCATATATATTTCCATATTTGTCACTTCGGCAAATTCCACGATGTTCCACGTTTTACAGCTGATTTTTTTTAATCAACAAAGGCCGCGACTCCCTCTGTGTTCTCCGCGTCGCAGAAATCATAGAGCCCCACACTTTGCCCTAATGTCCGAGATATGACATGACCTGCAGGCATCTGTTCTCCTTCCCTAGAAGCTTCTCATATATGCACCCATCAAAGGCATCTCACACACTTTTTGCAACACACACACCCCTGTCTTGTGGTATTTCTCGGGTATCCACGCCCCGTGTCCTATGGTGTGTCTCCTGTAGAGGAGTGTATGTTTTGTTTATGGTCAGTGACATGCACAAGCACTGTGGGGCCTAACTGAATGTGAGCACTGTCAGAAGAGATTAGAGCCATGTGTGTTGGTGTGTGTGTGTGTGTGTGTGTTGGCTAGTTGACTGGTGGGGAGACACCAGTACAGATGGGGGCTTCAGATGTGATGAGCGTCATGGTCGGGCCTCCTCCTGTCCTCTTGGTTCAGCATCAAGAAAAGCCCTGCTGCTGACGTCCAAACTAAGCAGCCCACCGGCCACTACAGTGTCCCCTTTGTCTCCTTGTCCCTTTCTCGTACACATTCACTCACAGACACTCAGTTGGTTCAACTGATATGGGTTTTCCAAAGTCAAATTTGTATTTTTGGGACTTAAGCAGCTGAACAGATTTCCATCCAGAATTTACGTTCCGTGTGTTTCCCATACATGAATTTATTCGCAGCGGCTCGCCACAATTTCAACATTGACCACCACATCTTGATTGTCTTTTTTTTTTTACTATCACTGCAGTACCCGTTTAGAATGTGTCGCTGTTCTTAACAGGCCGATTGCTTCCAGAACCGCTCATGTTTCATTGAGCGAAAAGTGAACTGCAGATAGGGATGTCACGAGAACTCGATGTCGATGCCAAAATAAAAAAAACGTGACGTTACTTGTTTTTCTACAGTAACCAATGTCGTCGCGAGGATGATAGAAAATGTGTTTGGGACGCCTCACTTCGACACGTCCAGGGGATGCACACTATTCTTTCCCTGATATTGCGACACTGTTAACAACACATCAATGTTAAACGCAGGAAGACCAGAGCTGGTTAACATTAGCTGTTAGCTCGATCAACTAAAATTAACAGGCGGTACCATTGAGTCACATTATGGTGTGTTCAGGCTCTATTCAGTAAAAAAATTGTTTTCGGCAAAAGTAAATTCTAACGTTATCATGATGTGTTCATATGTTTTGTCAATTATGATTTGTTTTTTTAACCTCCAAACAAAAACCTGTATGCAAATGGTAATAAAAGAGCGTATGTTGAAGTACATGAGATTTATTGTTTTGTTTATGTTTTCTGCCATGGCATCAAATTAGTTTTTGAAAATTGTAGAATTGTACTGGGATTAGTTTCAAGTAATACATTTCTGGTATCGTGACATCCCTTACAGCACTCAATTCTTTTACCATTGTAGAGCTTCGTGCATCGCATTGATTGCTTGCTAACCTGTTACTGACTCAAGCTTCATATTTGGTATACAGAGTGGTATCAATAGTCTCATCCAACCCTTGGCAAGATGCTGAATAAGTTTCCTTTCCAAAAAAGTTGTACTATTCCTTTAAACCTCACTGACCTGCTGCCAATTCCACAGGACTTCAAATTATATATTAGATCTCAACTTTTTCACTGTTCGCTTGTGAGTAAACATAATGATATGTCACGTTTTTAGACAACGCAAAAGAGTTTTTCACGAACAAAGGGGTTAAAACCCTTACTGCACTTAATATCCTTTTTCTTCTTCTTTGAGGTGCAAGTTGTAATCACAAAAAATAGATTTCCCCCTTGGTCTTTCAAATATTTTCTTTTGAAGTAAGTCCTGTTCTTGTTTTACTTTTGAAAAAAAGGTATTGTCAATATTTATATTCATAATAATAAAACCTTCTGCGTCAAGAGTGTGGTTGCTAGTATTCTTAATTAAATATGTATTCAAACAAACTGCACTACATATACGTCATACATGCAGAGTGTTGGAGGTGTTATGAGGGTGGGCTGGATGCTATAGGGGTGGAGGTTAGTTCATGGCCTTGCTCGCTCAGACTAGGCATTTTGTTCAGACACTGAACAGAGACCTCTATCGCCCTGAGGACATTTCTCTCTCTCCATCTCTCCCCCTCCCTCCCTCCCTGTCTCACTGTCTGTGAGCTAAAGCCGAATTTCTATTATACCTGTAACAAACAGATAATACGGTTTGTCTGTTATCTCCCTCATCATCCTCTTCCGAAAACACATCATCATCCTCCCTAATTTTATCTTTGATCACACCTGTTGTGTTTGCAATGCATTCACATTTCACAGATACATACACATTAGGATGGTGTTTGCCTGTTGCCTGAAATTAGAACACAAAGTTAATTTTTACATAACTAGATCTGCAAGCAGGTATACAGGGGTCCAAGCAACCAGGACAATTCGGAAGGCAACAAAGAGACCGCTTGGGCAGGCTTAGATTAGAGATGCAACGACATCAGACCAAGTAAGTACTTACATTTGAATACTTGCTGATGCCGATAATAATACTTAATAATAGCATTACAATTCTACCAATGACTTTGACTCTTTTATTTTAAGCAGATTAGAGGCTTCCTTCTAGAGCACAATGTAAGGATCTGCTGCAGTCTTTGACCGTAAGGTCAGTGGAGTAGTGGTGGGTATCGCCACTGATTTCCAGTATCAATTCAATTTCCAATTAGATATCAATTTGATTAGTCATATTTCTCTAAAAATACCAAAATGCTTGGATATGAAAGAGATTCTGGGAGAACTAATGCTGTAAATTGTACACATACACAGACACTTTCCATCCCTGTCCCGCATAGCAAACGAGAGTAGATGAAGAATACAATATGCCATGTGCAAGCTAAAACGAGCAAAAGAACAAAAACAGAACACAGAAACTACAACTCACCTTTCGACTTCAGTCCTGGAGAAACAGTTCATGGTCTGAAAGATGAAACCACACAGCAGTGGAGATGAAATCCTCATCAGAAAGCACACCAACAGTCCTTATGGTGTTATCACTCCACTATTATCCATTACTCACACAAGCTAAATTAAAGAAACTGCTGCTAGCCGATACTACCAACATACCTAATTAGCCGCATTTAGCTAAGCAGTTAGCATCTTTACTCCCGCTAGGTTAGCGGCTAACTGCTAAGCAATTTCAGGTAACCTCATCAAAGAATTCACACAACCAAACAGTAACGTTCAGGCTACATAACCAAGACTAAATAGAGAAAAGTGTGTGTTAGTGTCATAACTTACTGCTACTAATTTCTTCCGTTTACTCAACCTAGCTTCCGTTGATCCACATGTACCATCCTTGTCTTTTTTTCTCTTCCTTGGCATCTCTCCTGAGTTTTTAGCGTAGGTTTTATTCCTCCCGCCCTCTTGCTGACCTTCGACCAATTACCACATGTGTCACTGACTGATACCTACAGTATCCAATTAAACTAAATTAGGTTAAACTAATGGCACAATCTGTGTGTTTTTGTCTTGTTTTGTTTTATTTGTTCACCCCATTGTTGTTTAGAAGTGTTTGTTTTAATATATCAGAAAAACGTTTTTTCTTTCTTTAACAAACTAAATTACTTTTAGTACTGAATGAATTTCATCCAACTTTATTAGGAACTAACTTGTTTTAATACTTCTACACCAGGACTACACACTGTAAAACGGCACGCCTGATCCAACCACAGCATGATTTATACTTATTATTTGCATATCCTACATTTGAGCTACTCTGCAGCAGAATATTGTTCATTGGATGACATTTGATGATTTACAACATCATAAATATACACTTTCTTCCCCCAATTTTGCAATGTTGTTTTTCCTAATTATATTACTTCTTTTGGAATGCTCTTAAAACCTAAAATTTCCCCTCTGAATATTAACACTCAAGAAACAGCTATTTGGGATATACCTTGTACTCACGTATATATATTTACACACACACACATGTGGCCAAAAAACACAACTGAATATACACTCACTCAGGTTCTGTTGTCTAAAAAGAAGGATTAAGAAGATCTGTGCAAATGTCGCTATTGAATGTAAATCAATTAATGATACCGTTTAATGCTAGTCAACAGGGTCAATCAATAAAGTGCAGCTAAAAATGCTCACTGAAAGGAGGAAAGAAAATACTTTTGATTAACGCTATTAGCATCATTAGTTGCCTCTGGATTGACCCACTTTGAAAATGTATCTGCTTTGACCAAAGTGTTTGTCTCTCCTCTGACTTGAAATGTATGTCTGCAATTGATGCTCTTGTCTCACGTCTGACCTCCCACTGTGACATGCCTCTTCCCGTTCACAGGTCTGTGTGTGTCTGTAAGTGGTATGACCCAAGCACGCCTTCAACAATAAACACAGCTAATAACAACTGACTCTCAAAGGACCGTGTAGATATATTTGTGTGTGTGTGTGTTTGTTGGGGGTCGAGTAAACGGGCGAGTTAATAATGCACGCAGACACAAGCGGAGTTCAGTCGTGGTGGTGTACATATAGTAATCTTCAAAAACCCCAGCCTTCCACCAATCATTTCTCACTCCCTCCTTCTCCGTAGCTGATACCTGCATTGATTTGTCTCTTTGGATTGAGATCGAACTTCTGCCGGTCTTCCCTCATATCGCTGTTTTCTTTCCAGCTAATCACTAGCAGCTGATTTCACACCCGTGGTGGAGTGTAAGAGGCGTTGAATTTTAAGGTCAACCCTAACAAGCACTACATCTCAATACGATATAATATAACTTTTGAAAAAAAGTTTTTTTAAATAGTTTGAGCAAGATGTTAGGTCACAAAATGACGATGTGTAGAAACTTTGTGGTAGCCTCTGCACTGGCGCACCAGTTAAAGCATGAAGATCAGAGCCGTTCAACAGGTTAACAAGAAACAGTAAACAAAGGTGCTGTAATGCCTTCAGCAAATGCAATTATTCATTCACTATTGAACAAAGAAAAACAGCCATGACGATAACAAATATCCATCACTTACTCTAATAATGCGTCTGGTGCGCAGTCCACTGGAGAAGATAGGGAGTATCAAACCAACATGCTGCAGCAAACAAAGGGAGAGATTGAGGAGGGCCCGATTAAGGCCTCTCATCATTTCAGGTGTGACCTGACAGGTTAAGCCCCCCCCCCCCCCCCCCCAGGACTGGGCACAGGAAGGAGGATTTCCTACAACTTGGGTGTTAGCAAAGGACAACTTATTTATTTACAAAACACAGTTTGGTTGAGGTTAGAGCAAGTTCATCGTCCCTCATGGAGGCCAGGCTAGCTGTTTCCACTTGTTTCCGGTCTTTATGCTAAGCTAACCCTCTCCTGTCTGTAGCGTCATATTTAACGGACAGATATAAGTGTGGTATGGATCTTCTCAAGTAGCTCTCGGCAAGAACGCAAATAAGCGTATTATCCAAAAATGCCAAACAAATCTGAGCAGATGCACAAGCCAAGTAAGAGGCCACACGATACCAGCGAGGCATCAGGAAGCATCAGTCAACACTGACTTGATATTATGGCAATATTCAAATTATTTGCACACTTTTGACATCTTAAGAAGGCAGACTATAACCTGTTAAGATGCAGCGTACAAACACATGAAGATCTCCTTATAGCAGGAGCACGTAACTAGACGTTTTTTGACCTTGGTGGCTAAGAGAGCATTGCTTTGTATTCCTGAGATTGTACGCTGGTGTCTCAGTGTGTAAGTGAGCGCGAGAAGCTATGTGGCAGAAGTGTATTCTCCTCTGTGCAACCTTGACCCGTCTGGAGAGGCGGCCTCGCCTCAGCATCAGCAGCAGCAGCAGCAGCAGTAGCAGCAGCAGCAGCTGTGTCACTTCAACTCAGCGTCTTCGGTCCAACCTTAAGGGACCCGGACTGCCCGCGTCCCTGCCCACACATCAACATCCAAGACACCCCCCCCCCCCCTGATAGAACAACCAGCCAGATCCCCCCACCCCCACACACACACACGCCTCCTCCTCCTGCCCTAAGCTACCAGCGAACACACATTCATGCACACTGTCCGTCATGCATACTGATAAACGTGCTCACTATCAACGGCAGCAGACAGTGGCTCGGCTGCTCGACTGCTGACAAAGCCCAGACTCAGCCTGCCTGGCCCTGTAGACACAAGAACACAGGCGGAGACAAACACCGGCCTCCAGCCACTCCCGGTCAGCTCTACATATGTCACATGTTAATGACATCAAGACCGTGGCCACCCACAGACCGCGACACACTTGAGGGCAGCGGATCGAGAAAGAAAGTCGTTTCTCCACGGAACGCCGGCTTTATTCTTCCTCTGTAGCACTCAGTGCCACGACTCGGAGGCTTTAACCATTTGCGTTACTGCAGGTCTCATGGTCACCGTTCTCCACATTCTCCAGCCACAAACCATGAGGTCTGACATGCTGGGGTTTGGCTACAGAGTGATTTAGAATAAAATGTATTTGTAAAACACAAATATATCATTATAATATTTATGATACATGTTTTTCCTCCTGTGAAATAATGAATATTTGTAGCCTCGAGGCTTCCTCTGTTAATTAATTAAGTGAACTACTGAAAAGGGAAAGCATAAGTCATTATTCTGGTGTCTGAGTTTATCGCTCTGTATATTCAACTGTTTTATGGGAAACTCAAGTAGTTACCCCTTTGTTTTTGTAGGGATTTGAGCCAAACACCAGGGGATGTATGAGCCAAAAACACATATTCACAGCTTTAATCCTGATCCCATTAGTGGACTCGGGAGTGAAAATAGTAAACAGCAGCCATGCTAGACTCCTCCATGTGCAGAGGGGAAACAGTGCAGCGTCTTTTGTCAAACATGACTGATTCCCTCTTGCCTTTTGTGTGTGTGTGTGTGTGTGTGTGTGTGTGTGTGTGTGTGTGGGAGCTTTGCCTTTCACATCGATCACGGTTGTGCCAACTGTTTGTTTTGTCTTTTCATATAATGAACCCTGGGCCCTCGGTGAGGCCCCGGCGGAGCTTTGCTCCATGCTAAAGGGCTTTTTGTGAGACAGTGTCACGCTCCCTCGTTCCGGCGAGGCTTCGCGTTTCTTATTATTCATGGCTCTCTCCCCGTTTGTTGAGAAGGCCGGGATCAAACAGGCCGATTTGCCACGCCTGACACCCACTGCTGCGAGTGTGTGTTTTGTGTGTGCGTGTGCGTATGTGTATGTGTGTGTGTGCGTGTGTGTGTGTGTGAACTCGGCTCAGGCTCAGTAATGACAGGATTTGTTAAACAGTAAATTAATGAATAATGAAATATCCAGCACGCGCCTGCCTTGCCTGGAGCACAGTGCCCCGAGCTGGAATTACTCCCGACCGGCACTCTGCTGTCTGCATGCTGGATAACCTGTGTGTGTGTGTGTGTGCGTGCGTGCGTGCGTGCGTGTGTGTGTTGGATAAGCATTTTTACAGCCCATTGCGTGACAGAACGCTGAGGGGCTTTGCTGATGGGGGCCTGCTCTCTCACTTCCTGGCACGAGGACAGACAGACTGACAGAGATGCAGACATAACTGCATATAGCAAAGACTGTCAGTGCTGCTCTCATACTGCGTAGATCAAATATTACCAATGTGTTCATAAGCTCAAGTCCATGTTCATCAACGGATTACCTTCCACCGGTCCTCTCATTAAAGTAACAGCCTGTGACGCTTTCATAAAAGTAAAATTTGCTTCCCATTATCGCCCAATTCATCAAACACGAGTGGTTCACATCATATCCAGCTCCTGAACGAACACTGGTATCTTCCCCTGCATGGATTAGCGTGATCAGCGTGTAGCCACGTTGGACCCACACAAGCTCAAACTGTGGTCATTGCAGAGCAGTGCAGACATTTTGCACGAGTTATGTAAACCCCAAAAAGGAGGAAATAACGTCATACCGCTTTAAAAGGCACACCTGTAATAATCCAAAGGTATTCCATCATGGCTCACCGTTACGGTCTATAGCAGTGGGTCCTCCAGGGGCCGAACCTCACTCTCACCTTTTCTGCTTACCCTGCACCAGACTTTTGGTTTCTCTTTGGATAATTGCATCAGAAAGCTCAAGAGTCACTTGTTAGCCTGGAATTTTATATTATCAGTTTGAACTTTCTGTGTTCATATTGACTTGTATTTGTTCAAATGAAAGTTTGCAGGATTTTGTGAGGTGAGCAGTTGAAGCATTGAATCATTCCTGAGCAGTGTTACCCACACATAAGTATTTTTTTGTTCTCCGTAGTTTTAGATGAGGATTGAAACTTCCTGTAGCTTGCATTGATTTCTGGAACCTTTGCTACGCATTGACAAGCTCCAAGTTTGTAAGTTTTCATATTATTGTTTACATCCTTCAGGGGGTAGAAACATCACACAAAACATAGAGAATGCAACTGCTCAATGCTAAGGTTTTGTAAACATGTATGTTTCTTCATTGACTTTAAGTGCAAACAACTATTTAGAAAACTGAATCTATAAAGCACACGTTAACTCTGAATAGGGTCTTATTATTATTATGAGCTGGTTAAATGTACCACCAGCTTGACTTGTCTTTGTAGGATATTTTTTATGACTAAATATCTTGTTAACAGTAAAGCCTTACTGCATGTTGCAAATACGACAAATCATGTTTGAAAAAATCTAAATCCTCCAGCAAATTCCATTCAGTTACAGTATGTGTTGTAGACTCAGCACAATGACAACGTTTTAAAAGCTCTGCACTTTAACTGTTACCTGCACTACACAAATAGACCTATAAGCCTAAAGTCAACATTAAATATATAAGATATATGATAGATATTTCCAATTTGTTTTGTTTACAACAACGTTTTTTTTTTATTTCTCTGCATATTCCAAGCTGTACTTGCAATATTTTGGACTTTTTTAAAAGAAATTGGTAAACTTCTCATTAGCCTTCCAATTAAAGTAAGTTGTTGATAGCCCGTATATAATAATATTACTCTAATTTATGATATTTGCATGTTCTTGGAAGACTCATTTGTCAACAACATGTAGTTGTTTGGATGGAGTCTTGACTTCACAATTAAGCATTTTCAAAAGTCCTGAGGCTCAATACATAATATGTTGGCAAAGGGAACAAGACCTGCACAACTGATTTTAGTTATTTGTTTGGGGTTCTAAGTTTGAGGAGAGAAGAAATTGTTCACAAACAAGTGAACAGTCCGAAGAGACACCTTTCGGCCTATTAATTCAGTTCAGTTCACATAAGATCATTATTATCCAACAAGAGGAAATTGTTTTTGCAGCAAGGCAACCAAAACATCCACCGCTAGGTTCACTATTAGTTCGGAAGGGGGGGATTTTTCCCATTGATTAATTTACTTTTTAAATCTAATACTAAAATATAGATTATTTTATTGAGCTTTACTGTGATTTCATGATTAGCTATTTTGTTCTGACCCTTTTTAGATGGCAATACTAGAGTCTTCCACACCCCGTCCATCATTTTTCTTATCACCCAGCATAGATCAGTGCACCACTTGCTAACAATTGTTAAATTGTTAGCCCTCCAGTGATTTTGTCCTTATGAGTTTATTTATTCATATATATAAATATTTTCACAGCAGCTCAATGACACTGAGACCTTCAGGCTACACGTTTTTGGGTGTGTATTAGCTACATATTTTGTTTGGGATTCCTAAACAAGAAAGAGCTTTGTACTATATATTTGTGTCTTTAACATATTTTTTAAGAAGTCATTGACACATTTCAGTCAATTGAATCAAAACAAGTATAAACTAACATTACAATTCCGTTCTGTAGTTTTACATTGAGTGCCTTTGTAAAGTTTAAACTCGACACTGGTCCTCTTGATGAAGGGATGCTGCCTCAGTTCATTAGTTAAAACGTCGTGTTTCTCTTCCGTGTTTGCTGTTTTGTTTTCTTTGGCTTGTTTGTTTATAGTTCCAGCCAACCTGTCGTTGTTGTAACCACTGATGCTCAGCAGCTTCCTGTCTTTGTTGAGCGAGAATCGCTCGCGGACATGCGGGTGCTGAACTCTGCACCTGCGTCACGCGGCGTTCCACTCCACGGGTCACACTGAGCCCGCGGGACACTCTTCCCCTCTCTCTCTCCTCCTCCTCTCAAGCTCGCTATTTTCTTTCTCTCCGTCTCTCTTTTTCTCATTAGCTTTCTTTCTCCGTCTCTCTCTACTTTTTCTCTGTGTGTCTCTCGCGATCTCCCGTCATTAGCACACCGGCGGTAGCTCCCCACCGCAGAAGCGGGCCCGCGAGGCACGATTCTATTCCCCTTGCGCGCACGCGAAAAGAGAGAGAGAGAGAGAGAGAGAAGCCTCTCTGAAACGAGGGCCTCGCTGGCCAGAAAATACAGCCAATTATCTCCCTGGAATAAGGCAGAATCCATCATGGTGTGTGTGTGTGTGTGTGTGCGTGTGTTGTGTGTGTGAGAGTGTTTGCGTGCGTGCGTTCATTTCAGAGGCTTTGCAATATATAGACTCCAGACTACTGATATTTTAAACCTTACAAAGCAAAATATGAAAACATTATTCTTACTTTTATTCGTATTACTTTGAATTTTAATCTTGGACTATATATGCCATAAATTCGTTAACAATTTTGTCATCCATAACAAAATAGGCCAATTTAAAGGACCATTTAGACATTTTTTTACCTCACAAACTACAATTGTGCATGGTGAAGTCTTATAACTAAAGCATTTTGCATTAAACATGGGAAATACTCCATCAACATCATAAGGGCTGTTTTAATCATGTTCTTGCAAACATTATTAAGGTAAACAAGCCTTTTCAAATAACGTTAATGACTCTGAATTAGTTCTATTCATTGTATCAATGTGACTCCAATTCTGTGATTGCAGTTTTGGTGGTGGGGTTACATTTGTATATACATTTGAATCAAAGACATTTTTTACAGCTTCCAGATAATTTCCTCCCTTCGGGAAGATTGCGGGCTTATTATTAAGGGATTATTATCTATTTAAGGTTTATGGTTATGCTGAGTTGCTTTTAATAATGAATATAGGAAATACTAATTCTTAATTTTGCTTTTGTTATGGATTGAAATGTACCATCTCCTGCAGTGAATAATTAGTCAAAATGAAAAGTGAAATAAAATGTTATGGTTTTCTTCAATGCTGCTGTTGGCCCATTTATTAGATCTTAATGGTTTTTTTAATGGTTTTTTTTACACTGGTACCTAAACCAGTAAGACATTTGTGTTATGATGAACAGACAGCAGTTGTTAAAACCCTAACTCACATTTCATTTAAATTAGAATGACAATGCCCGGCCTGTGAATTTGAACCGCTATACATTGAATATCACAATCAATAAAACTATCAGTGTTAAGGTTTAACTCCAATTTCAGTCATTCAGAAAGTTGCATTTCCTTTGTAATCCCCCAGATCAGCCAATGAATACCATGTTTTAGTCTGACCCCCGAACCGCAGTGGGACTCTCGTGGAGAAAAGGCGCAGGCTGCACACCTCACATAATAAAACACATGGTTTATTATCAATGTGATAGAAATGAAATCACTGGACAATTAGAAGCATGTCTACCCATCATCAGCACCATGACAACAGCTCTAGAAGAACAGAAAAAAAACACACTAATGAGTCCTGCACCCCCGCCGGCTCACAAAAGGTCGAATCACAGATAAATAGGGCTACTCCAAAATAGCTGGTGCACCTATTTACACAACCATCCATTTAAATTAATATAAATAAATATTTACACACATAAATTAACACCCTCCCTCCTTGTTAAGTCACCAGACGAACCTGTTTCACAGATAGAATGCTCATCACCCAATCTTCATACCCACAATGCTTTTTCTGCGTGAGGACAAACACAAGCACACACACGCACACACACACACACAATGTTGTTTGTTGGCTGCTCACAGCATCTCAGTCTCACAGGATGCAGGCAGGGGGAGCGTAATGGATGTAACACAGTAACCATCATGTCCTCAGGGGAATGAAAAGAACGTAACACAGATGAAACATCCCTCTGTGCTCTCTGACACTGGCCCACAGGTGTCTTCCTCTGCCTTTTTCTCCTCTCTACCAAGCATTCCTCCTCCTCCTCCTCCTCCTCCTCCTCCACCTCAGCCCTGTGTGTGGCAGGTCAGTGGCAGTGGTGTAAAGCTAGAAGTTAACGGTGTTGACGCCTCTGTCTGTGTGTCTGCCTCCCGTTTGGCTCTCAGTCGTCGACCTCCCCAGCTTCATTTCCGCTGCTTCTCCTCTTTGTCGGCCTTGTTGCCGCCGTCCCCGTGCCGGTTGTTGGGAGGGTTGTTGAGAAACATCTTGTCGAGTCCTTTGATAGCCTCGGTGAGGTAGTTCTGGAGGGTGGTGAGCGCGGCGCAGATGGCGGGCGAGCCGAAGCCGTGCGTGATGAAGGAGAAGTGGGAGAGGCAGCTCTGGATGCCGGGCTCCAGGATGGGGCTGGGCCTGGAGTTGCCCAGGGGAGTCCTATCCTGGGCCAGCATGTCTGTGAACTCCTTACACAGCTGTCTGCGGGGGGGGAGAAAACACAAGACGTCAGGAGGGAACTCTGCCTCGTCTTAGGGTTTCCCCAAAATAGTAATGCCACTGCTGATGGTCGACATTCGATGGCAGTGTTCAGTATCTGTCATTTTAGTGTTTTCTAAACATTCCAAACATCTTTTCTACTGATTTTAAATAACCGTATAACTTACAGCTTCACTGCAAAAAAAAAAATGCATACTTGTGATTGCAGAGTATCAGAGTAGAATAAGTAACCAATATTCACTTAGTACTAAAATGCCTATCAATACGGACCCAGTCAGCAAAACAGTATACAGCATGTGCAAGCTCTGCCCAGCTTAAAAACTCAGGAAATGCACCCAAATCAACCACCGGCAACACCTCACTGAGATGCCTCTGTGGTAAAACAAAGTAAGACGGTGAGTAATACTAGTTTTAGTTGCATTAGTAGCAGCTGTTCCTGCAATAATACCTGAAACTTTTTTTTTTTTTTTTAGAACTTCATGTCCTGTGGAAAAACAACTCGAAGAGCAGATTCAAAAAAACAATTGTGGTGTCAGTAGTGTTACAGTGTGTTAGGATTGGACATTGTGTCGTGTTGGCTACCAATTGTGCAAACCAAAAAGTACTTAATGCACAACACGTGTAAAATGATGGTTGCAGTAGTTTAGTGTGGGGACAAAAATACGACAGAAGGGATTCACCCAGAACTGTATTCTTGTTGTGTAACTATGAAGATTTAAGAAACTACTTTTGCAACGCAGTGTAGCAAACTTTCTTTCCCCCTTTCGTTGATTTCATGTGATTTCCAAAAATGTGTCAGAGGAAAAAACATGAACTTGATGCAATGCCCAGGACCCCCGCTGACTGGGACACTTCACAATCACAGACATTTACATATCCCTGCACAAGTCTTCACTTTATACACATGACACTTTAATAACAGACTCGCTTTGACGTGCTCTCAATTTGTTTGTTTGTTTATTCTATTATAAACTTTCATATTTTGATTTTTACATTATGTCTTATCGTTATGGGCCAATCACCAAGCCAAAATCCTGGTGTGTGCAAACGTACTTGGCAATTAAACGATTCGGGAAATATGAAATAATTGTGAAATCAGCTGTTACCTGGACAGTGGCAGCACCGAGAGAGCAGGAGTTCTCTCATTAAAAGCACATTACTTCCCTAAAACATGTCTTCTGCAGGAAGTTTATACCTTTTTTTTGTGTGAAAATCTAATACAAAGCTTTATCTTTTATTCTGAAGGCCTGACATTACACATGTTTTATTGTTGATGCTTTGGACAAGTGCTTCTGCTCCTGACTCCATTGGACACCCTCTCAACCTTAAACACTGACTCAATATACCATCATACCATTCATGTTGGACAAATTCCTTCAAGAATGACAAAAAAATACCGTAGCACAATACTTCAAATGCTCCCAGAAATACTAAAAGCCAATAATTAGCACATAGCATTGTACGAAAACACTAGCCAGTGATTTCTGGAAACTGAACTGAACTCATTTTAGAGCAGGAATGTTGCGTGGTCTGAGGCCTCCACCTTAAGAGCCGATCTCTAACTGCTAATATATGTAATTTGAGACGAGAGGTCATCGAGTGGATCTTCATTCTTCACATGGGAAAAATGAAACGGTAAAATGAAACCACGTCTTCACCTTGTTCTCCTTGTTAAATTTCAGCAAATCCTGCTCTGGTTTTAGGCCCCACATTACATATTCAAGAGACCTCTCTCTCAAATTTGTACTTGCACACCCACACGCACACACACACACACACACACACACACACACACACACCCTGTGCGCGGCCTAAGGGCAGAGCTCCAGCAAATGAGTGACAGGCTGTGCAGGCCGAGCCCAGCTGGGGTTAGGGGAGTAGAGAGGAGAAGCCGCCACCGCGGGCTACACTCAAGGCTCTCGCTGTTGTTTTCTGACGACTTGAAACACTTCACTGCTAAATAATGAATTTCTAAGAGGCAGCACCGACACACAGTATTGGAACAGGTTTGAATCTGAGCATCAAACATCCACCACCAAACACACCTTACATACTGAGTACATTGGGATGCACACACAGACACACACACACACACACACACACACACACACACACACACACACATAGGCAGATGGTTCATGCAGTGCAGGCCAGCAGACAGCACTGTTTATGCAAGCTAAAAATGCAAGCTTCCTGAAGGGATCTTTGTTAGATAGTTTGCAGCTCTGCTTGCAACCTTTTCATCTAGAAAACTCATTCAGGGGAATAAATGGACGTGGAACAGGACCGCACATTAATTGGCAAATGGCTTCTTTTTTTTTTTTTTTTTTAGTCTTAGTAAAAATAGTCCAAAGTAATTCTGTGATTTAATCCACATTTATAAATCCACATCACCTCTCCTTGCCCTGCTTCCTTTCAAGAAAATCTATGTTGCTCGCTGGCTAAAAAGTAATCAGAAGATCCTGGATTCAATTCCACAGTTTAACGGCCATAAAAATGGATTAATGTAAGTAACTTTACGAGGAGAACCGGTAAAATGGATCGCTTCTAAGAGCAGAAGCAGAGGTCAAGCATACACTAGCAACCTCAGAGCTGGTATTTAATAATGTCTGTGAGCTGATACAGGCCACATTAAAGTGTCCAGCTTCAAATAAGGTTCATGTATTCCTGAGTTAAAGGTTATTCAGGTGCTGAAAATGAATGCCTTGCCACTTTTGTTTAGTCACTATACAATTCTTGACTTTTAATGCGGATTCCTGCTCATTTCTTAAACGGTTGAATTGAATTTAACTGCCCTCGTTTTTTAGTGGGCCAATTTTCCAATCAGCCATTTTCATTACAGGTTAGATCCATATCGAGTCAGATGTGTTTCGTTAAGAAAATCTCACTCTCCCTTTTTAAATGTCAATGCCATGTTCACTGTGTGTAGAGAGTACAGAGCAGAGGATATAGGAGAGGTTTGCCCCCCTCAGGGGTCTTAAAGAGGAGCCACAGAGGCCCCGGGAAAATGGGAGGATTTAATTTCACAATAATTTCATTTATCAGAAATGTAACTACTTACAGAAGACGAATGTCCTGTTTTTCACCCTGTGTGTGTGTGTGTGTGTGTGTGTGTGTGTGTGTGTGTGTGTGTGTGGCAGTTATGTAATTCAATTCAACAGAGACAAAATGTTTCCACATGGCACCCTGGAACTGTAAACCTTGTCTCAACAAGGAGATACTGAGCCATAAATGTATGACTGATGTGCATTAGGACAGTCTGAAGTGGAAATATCTTGAACTGGACTGGATGTTTTTGTTGTTACAAGCACTTTGCTCGTCTGTGCTGACAGACATGAGGTATTGTATCAGGGCTATGACTTTCTATTCTCCATGATGCTGTGCTCTGGTTGAACCTGTCTAAATCTCTATATTGCTCATTTCAATGATTAAACTAGAGCTACTCGTGGGGTATAATGTCATTACCACCGGTACCTCACTGCAGACGTGTATTATATATTCTATGACAGACAACATCCTATAAAGATTATAAGGGGGCAGAATCCAATCAAACGGTCCATCAAACTCACTTCGTCGCCAGCAGCATGTTTTTCCGCGTGTGCATCTCGTTGGGGTCCGCGTGCTGCCGGTTGAGGTACTCGCTCACGGCTTTGGTGGGGAACTCCGTCTCGCAGATGTAACCGAAATCCCGGGCCAGGTGGACCGCTTCACCTGGGGGACGGCACAGGAGCGGTTAAAGTCGATGGAAATGTAGTGCAGACAAACAATAACCCCGCTTCACAAAAACCTTACACGTGTTTCTTTTTCTCTGTTTTTATAAAGAACTAATTAATGTGCTTTGATCCGCTTATTTTCTTGTTATGCAAATAGCTGTTCCAACGGAAGCGTTAACCCGTTAGGCGCTATTTTCCCTCCGCTGTCGTCCTCGCAGGTAACGCAAAAACAAAAGAAAGTGGTACATTTATCCCTGTTTTTAATTGTGAAAATTAAAGATAGGTGCTTATTAGCTAGTGTTCTTCATTGCTATTTTATTATTATTGTGACACTTTTGAGGCAAGGGTGACCACAACACCCAAATTTAGATGTAGTAAAGAACAAATCCCAAAATGTAAATGTCTGATAAGTTAGCATGCTTGTTTTAAGTAGCTTCATGACTTTCTGTGTGTGAATACCAATAACTATACATTTTAAAATTTAGAAATAAATAAGTTTCCCTATATATATTATGGTTGTCTTAATTGAAATGACCAGATTATGAGGAATATTATGGGCTACATGTGTGAGAAACAAGGCCTACCTTGAAAATAGCCAAATTGCTGCCATACTAGGCCCAACCTGCAGCCTTTAATCAATTAATTAACCATTTAATTAAATCTAATAACCCCAGTCCTCCTCTCTCCACTCTTCAACATTGAGTATTTCTTTTCCTGATATTATATCCTATAGCAGTCACTTGAATACAGGGTCATTGTCGTGTGTTGGTTGTGACCTTTGCAGTAGCTATAGCTGTGCTTATTGTTGGTGATGCTGAAATCATTGTCATATGAGCAGAGAACATTTTGGGTTTTTAGAGCCACAACTTCCCCAATTAGTCTATATCCGGGTAAAGAGTATATTTCTGCAGTTTCTGTATTTATGGAGTTAAAAAAACAACAGCACATCAATCACCTTCTACAAGAGATGTTAGTAATGTGACAGTGGCAGCTTTGCGTCTTCCAGCAGGTAAATTGAGACCAATCTTCTCCAGCTTTTCTCTCAGACATTTCCCACCGTTTTTGGACTTTGCTCTGTAGAAAAAAGAAAACGAATTAATCTACATTGCATATTAAAAAAGTAGGCATGTATATTTAGAATTAAAAAAAATACATTATACTACAAAAATCCTCTCACAGAGCGTTATATTAATAACTTGCCAACATTCGCTTTAGAGTTTGAACTTCAGGCGTCAACCTGTGCTCCAGTTTGCCTCCAGAGATTGTAATGTTAAGTATAATCTATATGAGGTAAATGGCACAGATACAAAGGGCCTTTTTCACACAGCTCAGGATTTAATTAATAGATCCCAAGGCCACAAGATTTGTCATACATCCAGAGAGTTATTCCTGCGTCAGCATGCTCCAAGGCGGAAGTCCTACCTTCTCAACACGCCCCCCAACAAAGAGGCGTTGAGGCACTCGGGCGGGGACAGCCTCCTCTGCACCTCCCCTACGGTCACTTTGTACTTGGAGGTGGAGCTGAGCAGCGACAGGCGGCCCGGTACCGAGCAGAACACCTCGTTTATGTTCACGGTGATTCCGCCCATCAGCCCGTCCTTGCCGAGCATCAGAGAGCCCATGTTCTTGTGTGGCATGGGAACTGAAAGAGGGAAGGTCAGAGATGCGATGTGAGTCCTTCTCTTACATAACACGCTTTGTTGTATTATATATATATATATATATATATATATATATATATATATAAATACAAGTGACTGCATCCACCTAAGTTTTAAATCTCTTCTGTCAAACTTTACTTCAACATATAACACCACGCGCGCTCTGGGGGCGGCCCTGGTCTAATGAAGCGCCCACGCGCCGGGCATTTGCTGTTATTTAATGTCGCGCGACATTCTCATTACAATATTATCGATTGTTGATTGGCTGGCGCTCTCGCAATCGCATTAACCACCTCCCCGTCTTTTCTCCACGGCCGGTTTAACTCTCACCAGCAGCACTGGATGCTGCTTCATCCCGCTTGTTAATGCTCGCGCTAATGGCGTAAAAAAAAAAAAGCCAGCTAGTCTCGTGCATGCATGCGTAGGGGCCAGCGCGAGTTTTTTTTTGATGGCTCCACGGGGGATAATACCGCAGATTAGCTCTAAACGAGCTCACGAGATCTCCGTGAGCGGTGCCATTTATTACATCAGCGGCTTAAATGCCCCGCGGGGAGCTCAGTCACTCAACATCCCGTAACTAAATCACCGCACATCATCAAGGCGGTAGCATGGCAGCCTGTCAGCGACACACTGCCTGCTGTAGTCAATATACCGGGATCGTTAATCCGGCCTCGAACTCCTCATCCCGGACAACCGAAAAACAATGTGCGCCTGCGTGGACCGGGGAGCGACCTTTAACAGAACCAAACATGGAGATGTGTCGCGTATAGGGTCCAGTTTAGATCCAAGTCGTGCCTTTTTTTTTTACACATAAATAATAATATAATCATATCATAATTTATAAAAAGACATTATATAACAAGAAGTAAAGAAACAAGATATGAGAGCAGTGCCACTGAGAAGTGTGTGTGTGTCTGTGAGAGAGTGTTACCTTTCTTAATTACTGATTGATCCAGGATGTTCGTTCCGTTGGTGTCGTCAATAGTCTGTTAAAAGCAAGATAAATAACACAAATCATTATAGTCTGCTTTAAACAGGCAGATCCACACAGTAATAATAACCCATAAAGAGCATGTGGAACTTTATTTAATTTTTTTACAAAATCTTGCAGGATTCATTTCAGGTCTGAGTTGTGACTCATATAGGCTAGAAGAAGCTACTCTCACAAATGTAAAGCCCCATTCATCAATCTCAATAAATGCCTCATTGAATAGACCCTGCTGTTGTGCACGCTCGTAAAAAACAGAGAAAGAATTTAAATGGGGTTAATAAATGCATGACACAAATAAGGAAAGCCAGAAATGAGAATCTAATGTGGAGGTTAAATGGCTAACAATTCGTGATGGTTGTGCCCTGAGGGGAAACGAGGGGAAGATGAAATCCCACACAGCTGACTATAAAGTCTATTTCACCAGGTCTTTTTTGTACGTGGCAGCAAAAAATAAATAAAAAATGACAGCCTTCGAATTCTATGAATTCAATCACAACAATTAAATTAGCATGTGTATGATAATAATGATAATAATGATAATAATGATAATAATAATAATAATAATAATAATAATAGTAGTAATAATAATTTTAAAAATAATAATAATAAATAGAGTAAATCAGAATTATTCATAAAATATTTTTTTTTAGAAAGGTAAAAAAACACAAAGGCTATTTTATTCTACATATCAAAGTTGATCAAATATTGCAACATCTTCTCCAGTATTTGCTGTTTTAAATGTGTATTAACCATTATGTCAGTGAAGGGAGGTGAACTTGAATTCTTAGAAGCAACATTTGAGCTCCATGCAGCAATTATGGATAAGTGAATTATTCCACATATCAGCATCCTCTCATCAAAGAAGATGTCTGAGCTCTCTGAAGACAGTTTGTTTAGCTTTGGGCCATTTGTGTTCAGGCTACAGTTGCTGTGAGAGTCCAGCCCTGAGGGAGCTGCTCTGAGTTCACTGACCTTAACTCTAAAAGGCAAGGAGACAATGAAGAAGACTACTGTAAGATATTACCAATCCGTTTCTTACACTGCAATTTTCTCATTCTATTTGTCATTTATCCTTTTATTTTAATTTCGTTGTGGTTTTTCATAACTTACATGCAAAATATTTTATATACCTGGAGTAAACATGTTCGTTTTAGTCAAACATAAAAGTGCTTTACTGTAAATTGTTACTTTTATAATTACAATTAATTAATCGCCTTTTATATCTGCTATTGAGATTAAACACAATACATTTGAATATAATTGCAGTGCCATATTCCCCCATTTTGTCCAACAGACTTGCAGTTTACCTTTCTCGGATAAAGGGATCTCAATATTTAAAATAAATAAATGTAACAAAAGAACATCACATAACTGGAGCTGGAAAATGTGCTGCATGCACTTTAACTCACTTAAATCTCAGCTGTGATCTTTGACTCACCTGAATATCCTCCATACCGTGCAGCCCCAGCAGTCCGTCGACCATACCGGACTCCAGTCCCGGGTGAGCGGAGTGCAGCAGCACGTCTGCCCGCCGCACACCGTAGTCCCGCCGTGGGTCCAGCCCGGACAGCTGAGGCAGCGAGGCACGCGGTTGCGCCAGCAGACCCGAGCTGTCCATCCGCTCCCCGGCGTCCTGCCGCTGCCGCGCCCCCCATGCGCTCTGCTGGCTCTGGTGCAGGGAGTTCAGGGAGTACGGATCGCTGACGTGGGAGTACGGGTCCTGGCTCTGGTAGTGAGCGAGCGGCTGGTACGGTGGCGGAAAGTACGGAGGCTGGAAGTCCGAGGATGGCGCATGAGACAGCGGCGGCGCGCTGGAGTAGGGTCCCGCATGCGATACCGAGCCCAGCTGGGACAAGCGCGAGCTGTGGCTCGAGACACCGTCATGCCGGTCCTTGAAGAGGGTGCAGAGAAGAATAGAACAAATCAACTCCTTGCTATTGGAATCACATTTTAACGAAATAAAAACACACGGAGGCCTGTATGACCACGGTGCATTTATTAGTGTATATTGCCCCTGGTGATGTAGCCAAAGTAGCCTAACTGCTTTTTTTTGTTCAGGAGATCCAATGCCTTAGAGGAGCCTGGAAGAAAAAAAGGTTATAGCCTGATTTAAAATGACCCAGAACTAAAACCTCCTAGCAATATCTACGGCTTCACCCTTTGCGCAAACGCATTCTGATATACATTGTGAGGAAAGGAAACTCACCGCAGTGGAGTAGGAGTGAACTAGCATTTGTAAACCCTCTGTTGGTATCAGCAGTATGGTAAAGATAGTGTTGGCCCGAGATAGCCAAAACTAATTCCAGGTAAAAGCAGCGCGTTCGTATCTGCAGGCGCGGCCTGGTCTACAGCTCCATGATGAACCTTCTTCCGCCCGGAGCTGCCGCCGCTCTGAGTGTGAGCACCGAGAGCGCCCGCCTCTACCCCTGGTATACGGTGTAATTGTTATTCATGACTGAGACTTACAGGAATATTAATGTGCACCAGGCAGGGGACTGGCGGCACATGGAGCGTGAAGCCTCTCGCGCAACCGTGAGTGACGTTGAAATTCCGTGGAGAGCCGAAACGACGCGCGAACAGCAGGAGATAGAGAGAGGACTCTCTCTCTCCCTCTCTCTCGCAGGAGAAAGAGAACAAGGTGACCAGACCAGTGAGGAATTCCCCATCACCAAAAAAAAGCGCACTTTGGGGCTCTTTTTATATAGGCAAAATCTGACGCAAGGAAGACACTCATTCTTGGAGACACTTTTGCGCAAACCGTTTCTGCGCAAACATACTTTGACGTTATATAAACCAACATAAATCAATGTGGTGGATAACAATATGAACAGGGGGTCGTAAAGCTCGTCGGGTCACTCTTTTCCCACCAGGGTCAAGGGCAGACTCAGCCTCGTGCCAATGCAAGACGATGTTTACTTTTACGCACGGACACCAAGATTGAACACATCCTATTACGGTGTCACCAAAATATATTTAAGCTAAACTTCAACCTTGCAATAACACTCGCACACTGAAGATTACACACTGACTAAATGGTGGCTCATGAAGTGTTGCAGCTGCCTTTTATTGGCCTGCTGAAAAACCCACCCGAGACACCGCGGGGAGCAAAGGGGGTTCGCGTGAACGGTGTCACGAGTCAAAAGAAGCGATTAAACTTTATATCGTAGACTATAGCGGTCCCTCTTCGCCTCTCTTGGATGACTTGTTTAACAACATTATTGCCTCCCCCTCCCTCGCGCCGTGGGAGAAAAGCCATGTGCGGCACGAGACGAGGGTTTCCCACCGGGCTGAGCCGAGGGGCCTCGCGAGCTGCCCTTTCTTCATTGGCTTTGTGCTCGAGCCCCCATTCAGCGCGAGCCGGAGCACTGTTTCACCCCCGCGCGCGGCGGTATTTCTCCCCTTCCCCTCGCTCGTTTTTGTAAAAATGATTGTTCTGGGATGAAAGCCAAAATATTTACATACTTCCGACACATCATCACCCTCCTCCTCTGACCCAGCGGTTCTCACTTATTTTCTTCTTCTTTTGCTGTATTTTCAAATATTAATTTGTAATTCGACTATTTTTGGATTCATAATTTGCAACATCACTGGTCTTTTTCTAAATATCATTATAGAGATATGTATGGAGCTAAAATATATATATTTTTAATTCAAGTTGTATGTTACTTTTGACCATAAATTTGCACAAAAGACGTAATGCCATATTCAAGATATATCCCATATGTGTACATTCTGGAAAAGGTGAAAAAAATAAATCGTCTATATCCACTGTCATTTTTTCCTCCCCGTTTTACCTTATGATCTAAAACGCGAGTGGACCCGACCACAGCCGAAAACACAACATCAATATATTATAAACACTTTGACACATTCAAGCGTAAACGAGTGAAATATCTTGTGATGTACAGTGAAATGTCCTCCAATTCATATTCAGTCACCACATCACAGAATAGCAGGCCTAGAGCCTCCTGCAGAACACCACTTAACTCAACACTTCATTACTCCCCAAAAGCGGCATCTCTAATAAGTCCGGAAGACCACAAACACATGGACGGCAACGTTACCTCATAAATATCTTCATACTTGACATTCTCAACTAGTTTCCACAGCATGGTCGCTTCTCCGGTGTCGGTAAACCGAATGCAGCCAAGTGAGGAAGGGATGTCTCAACTCTCCCTCTCTCTCTCTCTCTCTCTCTCTCTCTCTCTCTCTCTCTCTCTCTCTCTCTCTCTCTCTCTCTCTCTCTCTCCCTTCCTCTCTTCCTCCCCCCCGCCCTCTGTAAAGTCAGTCAGTCTTTGTGAATGGGGAACCCCTGTGAAGACTCCACTACTGTTAAGAAGAGCTATAGGGCGGGCTGACAGCAGCAAATAGATACAAAGAACACATGTTTTATGTATCGTGTGTCTCGGAAATTTCCAAAATAAAAGCACAACCAGTTAGCAAAACCCTTTCGTGGAGGCCGTTGTACACTATGGCAAAAGCATTCAGAGAAGGGTGACTTAAGGGTGACTTAAGTTCACTGTGATTCCAAAAGGTTTGGCAAATTCTTCTCACAATGTCAGATTTTTGTTTTCTGAACAAGGGGAAGCAAAGACTGATAGAAGTGAGACATGTCATTACAGTTGCTACAGTGATGGGACATCACAAGTATTTCTACACAGGTGACCAATTAAAGCAAACAAATATATCAATGATATCTCTCTAGTTCCTATCTTCTGTTATTTCTTAACGTCAGACATTGATAAAGGCTGGTGGACTCTGTAAACACCAGAGACAACAAAACATATTCCTGACAATGTTGTATAATATAAACAGGCTATATATATATATATATATAATGTTATCCATGAACCAAACCAATAATAAAAGTATTGGGCCACCACAAGCCTTCAGAAAACAGCTTCAATCCTCCTCGGCATATAGATTTAATTCTGTTTATTTTTACCGGAGGGATGAACAGCGTTCAGTGACTCCCTTGTGCCTTCTGTGGAACTCCGTGCTATTTTTTTTTTCTGCTCATCTATTTATGTTTTTCCTTTTGATTTGTCATCTGTGTGTGTATTTGCTTGCATTGTTATGATAAGCAATGCTCTTAGATTGTTCACTTGTCTTGCATGACACTACTACTACTACTACATTACAGCAGGACTTTGGTAAAGGGGGCCAAGTTAGGAATTGTTAACCAAAACAGTAGTTGGAGTAATATTACAGAATGGTGGGATTTCAGTATACACTTATGGACTGATGTGAGTGTGATTATACCAACCAACACTGCTCTGTTGACGAAAATATCTTACACTGTTTATGTTATACAGGCCAGCTGTGCTATATGGATGAACAACCACAACCCATTACCCAATGCTTGGTTAAATGTGAGGGTTCAGCATCAAAACATATCACTGGTTTGTCATCACATCACATTGCATCATATTGTCGGCGATTTATAGACATAATATTGTATTCAGGCAATATTAATATGCTATGATATTTATGAACATATTGGAAATCCAAATAATTTAAACACCTGTTTATTCCAATAAGTCACAAAAATTGTATTAAATTATTCTAAAATATATGTTCACAGGGATGCTGAAAAAAATTTGCAAAATAGGGATATTGTCAATATATTTGTGGCAATACAATTTTGTTATCGTCCAGTTATATAACATGACATCACTTTTATCACACATGTATCATATCTACAGAGTGTGTACTCCATGAGATAGACTTTAATTCTTATCAGAATCAGCTTTATTGGCCAAGTATGCACATAGAGGGCATTTAACCTGAATTTAATTTTTGCATCTCACTCAATGTATTTACACAGAAATAAAAATAACGTCCTGGGACAAGGAAAACAAAGCTGGACATATTTGAGTCATACCTATTTTTCCCCCTAATAATTCAGCCCCAGTTTGTTTCAATGCTTAAGAATCTTTCTGTGATTTACCTAATTTCTTAATGAAGTGTACCATCACATTGACAAGGGTTGTTGGTTCCATAAAGACTGGATTCCTTTGACCTGCTGCACTTGTACCCTCTCCACAGTCTCACACAACAGGAAATAAACAGCACACAGATTTAGTGTCACAGTTAAATTGACTTAAAAAACAAACACATTCTGTCCTATTTAACTATGGTTATCCTATACAACCACCCCCAATTCTTCCCTGTGAGACTTTATCCAAGTGTGTGTAAACTGCTCCCCCTAGTGTCATAAGAGCATACATGCATCCATCCATCAAAACTGCCAGTATTCTGTGAAATGATTGTCATCTTGTCCCATTGTTCCAAATTCAAAAGGCCTCAGCAAAGTTGATTAAAATGGTAAAATCCTCTTATTTTAATTACGTAGTTTTAAATGAAAGAAAAGGCACTGTAAAGTCAATGTTATTCATGATATTTACAGTAAAAATAATAGACTTCTGAAGGAGGGAATTCACATTTGTGTGTGTGTGTGTGTGTGTGTGTGTGTGTGTGTGTGTGTGTGTGTGTGTCAGCGCACTTGAGTCAAACTGGACTATTAGACCAGAAAACTACTGTCAGGAATTACATATTTGGTTTAGTAGTTCTTGAGAATGATTAAGAAGCTGCGCCAGCTCCAGTTCAGGTGGCAAAATACATTTTGAAAGTCTGAACAGAGTCTCATACACGTCTCCGTGCTCTCATACTGTCTGTGCACTTGTTTTATCTGACATGGCTGCCGTGGTTCAGCTCCTTTGACAACAAAAACAAAAAGTGCCACTGAGGATACCAGACATGAATGTTTAAGAAGCACGGCTGTTCCCATGTTCTCTGGAATGACCCGCTGCCAAAAGATCCACCCATCCTTTTTCTCTCTCTGTCTCTCTGTCACACACACACACACACACACACACACACACACATGGCAGGGCATATGACTGTCAGCGATGACAGATGTCCTGACAGTCTGGAAGTCTGGAGGCGTGGTTGTGGTTGTTGTCCTGCAGGGCTTTGACACACGATGTATCAGCATACATTACACACACATGTCACACTAATACCGCTCTATCTGCTCCCTGCCTTTTGTTTGCAGCCATCACTACAAAAGACACACATTCATTTTTAATTTTTCCCACTTTGACTGGCTTTTCAAAAATACAACCAACCCTTTTTTCCGAGGGTTCTTGTATTTTTGATCTCACCTGTTCAGGCCTTTGCTGTTGCTCAGGGTCAAGTGCGATAAGACACTCTGCCATAATGCCTACATTCACTTTCATGCAATTCCATTCGATTTACCCAGTGTGACACAACTTAGGCTTTCGTTGTCCAGGAAAAAATGAGTGTGCAAGGTAACATGAATGAATACAAGGCTGGAAAACAGTAGAGTAATCTCACTGTACACACTAAATTAGATTTTTACAAATGATAAATAGATTTTTTTAGTGCAGATCTTCATGATCCTGCTCTTTTCTGTCTTAGCTACGAGAACTGCAGTGTATTTTTGGAATCAACATTTTCTAGGTACCAATAGCAAGATGTGTTGTAGTATTACTGTATGAACTCCTTTAACATATATGGAATGGGTCGACAAAACTCTGCAACTTTTCAGTGTAGAGGAAATTGGAATGGCTGGTCAGTTTATGTTCAAGTTTGCTACTTTACTGTCTCAAACACCTGGGAAAGGAAGCAAAGGTGGGTTTGTTTAATTAGTAAGTCTGATGTATTAAAATCACTTCTTTTGCCAGTGATTTATGCAATTGGATTGTAGAAATTTAGGTTGTGAGTATAATTCCTTTAATGTCTTCATTTTCTGACCGTTTTTTATTGTTTGAAATAATATATGCAGCATTTGGTTCAGTTTTTTATGAGTTTGTGGTGTCATTTAAGCTCATGTGGGTTAGGTATGGTTTTATGCAAATCTGCATTTATTGATGCGCCTTTTATTACATCTTAGGATGTTAATTCCTCCTATATGTTCATCAGGTTCCCTATCCAGTCTAAACGGTGTCACACTGTGTGCTGGAGTTATGCAGCTGCAGTTCTGGCTGGTGACCACTAGGTCGCACTAGAACACCACGAAAAATAAAGAGAGAGATGAAAGCCAAGAACGTGGAGACCCGAGCTCAGCATTGATTTGATAGTTTGGAATAGTTTCACCAACATCTTTTATTGAGAGTAATGGGATGACTCAAATAAAATTCAGCAGAAAATATTTGTAAAAATTATCAAATGAAAAAAATGTTGAAATTTAAAATGGGCGTTTTTTCACAGCAGACAATTTGACAAGTCACAGCAGGAAGACCACAGGTGTAAATAATAAAATAAACGATGGCTGACTTCCATTTGCCTGCTTCCGTTTCAGGGTCCTGCTGTTGTGCATGCTGGCTCTTTAACCAGGCTTACTTGAACAGAACAGAACCATCGTTAATGTAATTAGTAACACCTGTGCTTTTCCTTTTCCTCCTAGTCAAAAAATGCTTGCTGTGAAAAGGGGGCTGGCTAGTAGACATTTACAGACTTCCTCCAATACGACAGAGGGAAACACAATAGACAGGTTTTTAAATCAGTGTGTCAACGTCGGCAGACTGCTGAGTGTTTTAAGAGGAAGAGGAGATAAAATGACTAAGTCTTAGCTGTGCGTTCAACAACAAAATAGCAGCGTTGCATCTTTGAAGCCTCAGACAAGACTTGTATTCACACCAATGCCTCAACCAAACTCCATCAGCATTAAATATAACTGTGGCTTCCACATCCAATTCCTTGATCCAACAGACGGACGCAGCAGAGGTTGCTAATCACTAAAGGGAGAATATGGTGTTCCTGTAGCAGCTGTAGTAGTAGTAGTAGTCCTGCAGTAGCTCATGTGGATGTGTGGGTTGACGGGGAGTGATGGGGACAGTCGGGACTGCAGCTGAGCAGAAGAAGGCCTTGAATGTTCCTGGGACTGAACGGGATCAGGACAGAGGAGGAAGAGGTTTTAGCAGAGAAGCAGGGGAAGAAGGAGGGTTACAGCTTCATGGAGAGAGACCGGAGAGACGGGGCTTAGAAGTTGGGCAGAGTTTGGTATTCGTGACCGTGGGGCTCAGTCAGCAGGAGTTATAGTCCCTCTGAGACCTCAGACTGTTTAATTCACTTCTACACAAATGGCAGAATTCGCTGCGTGCATCTCCGGGTTGAAGATGTGCTTTTTCTAGCTTCAGTGTGCTCTGGATGTTAAAACTTACTTCCACGTGAAGAAAACATCAGCGCTGCACTATAATGATGCAAACATTTAATTAGATCCATCACACATATTGCACACTTGAAGGCTGAATAGGAGAACGTTGCACTCTTAACGCAGTGATAACAGAGCGCCGCATTGTAATCCAATCAATAAGCCCATGTGTGAATAATGCATCGACCGCCCCGTCACATTATGCGCGGCTGATGTCAAACTTATGATTCATTCTTGTCCGTTTGTCAATTTTACAGAAACTCAAGCACAAGGCGATGCATCGATTTCATTTTTTTCCAGCTCGTTTTGATCAAGCTGCTTATTATTTTGATGCCGGGGTCAACAGAGACGTCTTTCACAAGGATTACATGTTTATCATCCGGTAATGACAAACAAAAGTGTGATTAAGTTACTTTCTCTGAGTGGTATGTTTGCATATGTGCAGCCCTGTGTGTGTGTGTGTGTGTGTGTGTGTGTGTGTGTGGGTGTGTGTACACAGTATGTATGTTCACGCTTATTTGTTGTTGCTGGTTCCCTCCAGTGAGATGCAGCAACCATCAAAGAGCCAATTTAGAGAGCTGCTTTGCTTCACACACACATCACTCTGTTACATCTTCACTCACAGCGATACATGAGTTTGATTATATATGAGGCTGAATCTTCCACATCAGCCACCGATTGAAGTTCTCCTCTCAAGCAGCCGAGACTAAAGTGTGATTAAAGCGTGTCGTTTTCATAAACAAAAGCAAAATAGGATCTGCCTACGTGTATATCATTCTGTAGCCTAGCAACTGCCAGACAAAAAAGTCTAGAACTGAACTCAACATTTCCTTTTTCGTATACCCCAAAAACTCTTCACATCGTATTGGACTTCCTGTCGCTACAGACTGTAAAACATTTCGGTCAACCTCCTGGCTCCATTCTCCTCAATGTGGCTTCATGAAGTGTTTCCAGACCTGCAGCCGGGGAGGTCAGGAGCAATAGGTGTTGGATATTAAGATGATCAGTTTGTTTTGATTTTAAGAGATGATTTTGGATGAGAATGTTCTAATGAGTAAAACGATGAGAGGCCGCTCCTCTGCTTCTTGTACAAGAACACCAAGTTGGAAGGTAAAGTGGTTTTAACTGTTGCAGATTTGCTTTGATCCCTTCTGTTGTTTCATTACATTGGTTGGAAGCATTGTTCAGAGTGTATTTAAAGATGCACTGCAGGTGGTTGTACTCAGCACAGTGTTGCTCTTGAGCAATAATGCATCGCTGTAGAAACAAAAAACTAAACCCCTGTTATTTACCATTTTGCCATCATGCATTCTTTTTGCCATTTTGAAATGCATTATCAATGGTGCAGCTTTGTCCCAGCGTCATAAAACATTGACTGCATCTGTGTGTGTGTGTGTGTGTGTGTGTGTGTTTGTGAGATAACACCATCTGTCAAAAACCAGCCCAGACAATAACAGCATAGACTGGGAATGCACTGGCATTCTGCACCCATGTCACCTCCTCCCTTTATATCCTCGTCTCTACAGCTATTACTTCTCCACCCGGGGCTCCGACTTGCATTGATTCAGGCTGACAATCCGGCGCAGGCATCACTGTAAATGCATCCTGTCTGATTATGTATTGTGGTGTTATGCAGTGAACGTGACCTCCTTTTTAAATGACTAGAATAATAAAGAGTAAACAGAACCCACAGAGCCCGGATGGAGACGCCCAGCAGGCAGCTGCTGCTCTCTCTGTTTTATCATTACATTTTTCTTTTTTTTTCACAAGCAGAAAACCTGACAGAAGTCGCTCAAACTGGAAGAAGACACACAGATGCTGGCGCACACAAAGGAGGCTTTTGAACCTTTCTGCAGGTGTAGCCTTTTTTCACAACATTAGAGAGGAACTCTGACTTTTTATAATTTGAAGACTGTGAACTCGTATGGATGATTCACACTCGCTAGCTTTGATCGGTACTGCCTCTTTTGAGTCTCTGCTTGCTCTTTTTGCCACCTTCTGTATGTTTACACATGGTGTGTGTGTGTGTGTGTGTGTGTGTGTGTGTGTGTGTGTGTGTGTGTGTGTGTGTGTGTCGTGTGTGTGTAGCACATCATAAAACCAGAGTAAATAGTAGAACACGTAGCAACTGTCTTTATTGAACACCAGCATTGTTAGAAGGTAGGGATTTAACATATATATAGTTGAAAGCCTACAAGAAAAGTAATTTAAATATTTATATATATCTTTACAAATGTTCATGGGCGACTCAGAGAACTTGTGTCGGCTAAACTTGCGATCTGGGGAGTGTACAAAGATAGACATGCACAGGGATGAGTTAACGACGGCAACCGCAAAGTCACCTTTTACAAAATGGCTGAGGTGGACCCCTTTCTCTCTCTCTCTCTCTTCCACACACACACTCACACACACTCACACATTCACAGACCACAGCCCAGGCAGTGGTGTCAGTCTCACATCCAGAAACAGTGTCATTTTCTCTGTTGCCCACATGGTAAACACACTGGTTGCTATGGCACTGATTGTACGGTGTAAATATTAAAATACGTCTGCTTGGGGGAAGGGGGGTTCGAGTGTGTGTGTGTGTGTGTGTGTGTGTGTGTGTGTGTGTGTGTGTGTATAAGGGCTTGGGTCAGGGTCTTTCAAATTTGATCTATTGAAGATGTTTGGAAAGTGAGCTCATTTAAATTTAGTCGACTGAGAATTTTAACAAAATTAGAACTTTGCTTGGCAATGACAGAGATTACTCTTCATCATTTCTTAATAAATAGGTTCAATAAACCTTCAGAGGACAAAAAAAAGTTTCATATTTGTGTTTGTTGCAGACAATTCATACCTGAATTAGCTGGATTGAGATCAAATTGCCCAAAGCCCTTGAAATGTGTGTGTGATGTGTGTGTGTGTGTATGTGTGTGAGATGTGTGTTACACCCCTGTCCTGGAAAACTGTGATGTCAGCGTGTCCATGATTACTTCCTGTTTTCAGAATCAATAAATAAACAAATAAAAAGTCTTGGATGAGTCACATCCGTCTCCATGGCGAGGCTTCTCCTTGTCATGACACATACGCACACACAGACACACACACACACACACACACACACACACACACACCTAAACAGGATGTGTTCACTCAAACGTCAGGACGTCTTGTTTGGGACGTTTCAGGTTAGAGTTACATTTCAACATAAGATAAATAAATAACAATAAATATGAATTGTCCCAAAGAAGAGTAATGCATGGGAGTTAACAAATCCTTGCTGAGAGGCTACACACACACACACACACACACACACACACACACACACACTCTCCTAAATGCAGCGCTCCAAGGCACGGGGACCGGGTGGGTGTGGGCTACTCAGTCTTTTCTATTTTCCCGTCTTTGCACTGGGGCTCGGATGTTTTCCGGAGCTGCGTCTTTTCTGAGCTGCTGTTGATCTGTTGGTCGGTGGGTCCGCCCATTTTCCCGCTCGAGTTTTTGTCCAGGTAGTTGAGCATCTCACTCAGCACCGTCTGGAAGGTGCTGAGAGCTGCGCAGACCGCCGGCGTGCCGAATCCGTGGGTGATCAGACTGTTAGGTGGGGGGGGGGGAGGGGGAGGCAGAAGATACCATCAGAACAATGACAAACCTTTGTTTCATTCAAAAGAAGAAATAAATCAGAGGTACAGTTTGGGTTTGTAAGGCAGGCTGGTTTACTGAAGTACAGCAGATTTCTTTGTCTCTCCTCAACTTGTTCACTTTCCTCTCCCTCATCTGAGCTTCTAATCCTCCTAAAAGAGTTTACATGTCCTCTTACCCTCTAAATGCTGTTTCCACCCTGGTTCTATTACAATGGACAGGGAAACACTGAATACTACAGCTGTTTCATCAATATCTACTCTGAATATAGTCAGGTTTAAACATTGATGCATTGATTGGTTGATTGACAGACAAACAACTGACAACTATTTCGATAATTGATTTTTCATTATTATTTTAGACAAAAATACTGAATATTTCCTCGTTGTACCTTCTAAACTGTGAGTATTTGCTGTTTTTCTTTGTTTGATGTGATAGTAAACTGAATATTTTAGGTGTTCATGGGACAAAACAAGACATTTAAAGACTTTTTAGATGTTGTGATGGATATTTTTCCATATAATAATCCAGAAATAATCCTTACTTGCCGCCCTAATACAGATTATATTGTCCCCTTTGGGTATTTAAAGCGATCACAATCAACTATATTTTTATTTCTTTTTCCGAGAACTAAATTTAAAATCTACCCTAACAGACCGCTCTTTACATTCTATTTTTTCCAGTTCTATATGTACTATAAACAAAGTTAACCCCACAATCCCAAAATGGCAGACAACAGACACATGCCATTAATTAAAGTCAGTAAAAATGTAAAAGCACCACAAGACTGCTGAATAACAATAGAGGGTATATGAGGTTAGAAAAAAGATAAATAGCCTTAAAATTGGTTTTAATAATTGGTTTTCCATTGTGATACTGGTTTGTCCACCTTGTCAGATCCTTTCTTGCAGAGCTAAATGTCCGGTCACCTCTCAGCTGCCACAAGGACGCTCTTCAATCTGTCTTAACTGTATTTCTACAACCGTCTTTTCTGCCCAGCGCTCTACACTACATCTCCCTTTGAAGGTTTGATAAAACTGTGTATATTCTGCGACGGATGACGCCATAGATGTGACATTTCTGCTAACAAGCCGCCGTTCCCCTCCTCCTCTGTAATTTGTGCCAAACGACAAACTGCACAGCTGCATGTTTCGAAAATGGCAAAGCGGTCAGAGCCAAAACGGAGGGAAGCCGGACTCCGTTAAAAACTGTTTGCACTCAGTATTGACTCCATTACTTCTGTGTAGAAAGCATGTGTTACCTGAAGTGTGTGAGGTGTCTCTGGATGTCCAGCTCAAGGATCGGGGTCGGTCTGGAGGAGCCCAGAGGAGAGCGGTCTTGGCTCAATAAGTCCTGGAACTCCTTACAGATTTGCCTGATGGACAGACGGAGGGAGGGAATGAGGGTTTACCATCTGTCTCCAACACAACCGTCACAATTTGTCTTTTTTGGTTGTTTTTTTCCCCCCTCCTTGCACCGATCCTCATCATTTTCATCAAATCCCTCCCAGCAAACAATTGAAGAAACACTACATGCAGGAGCGAGACAAGTTCGATGTCAATCCAAAAACAAGCAAAAAACCACTTGATACACAACGTGATACCAAAAATTCTGCAAGCGTGGAGTCAAAGTTGGTTTTTCAGCATTGGTCTAGGCTGTCTTTTTGGATTTTATTCAGCACTGGGATGATTTCATCGGCAAAATAGGATCAAACTTAAGTGGAAAAGAGTGGGAGCCTCAGAAACATCCAGTACTCAGTGTGCAGTAGTGCTAGTAATAATGTACTGTAAATGCTGCTCATACTGTTATACAAACACAAGTACTATTGTGATTACAATATCTTTAAATTCAAATACAGTAGATGCTCTGTGCACGAACAGGGTATGTAGTCTCCTCACTCACGGCAACACTCTCTCCCTGCTGTGCATGACGGCTATTTTTTCATATACTGTCCTTCTTTTTAACCAAACCTTCTCTAAACCTTGATTACATTTTCTCTATTGTCTGACTCTCTCATAGCCAATGAAACCACTAGATTTATTGTTGTTTAACATGTTGGTTCAAGCACTTTTTATAAATGTTTTCCCTCAAGATAGGCGGTTAGTAGTAGCGTGACTATGAAGTGGCTGTAAATGAGAAAATAAGGTGTTAAGTGAAAGAACAATTGGTTCTAAAATGATCCATTTTTCTTGACCCTGTTGCAACTCCAGCATTGATTTGACCCTTTTCATACTGCATCTTGCAGAGAACTTACACTCTAAACGGTTTCAGTGTGTCTGTGCTGTATTATTGTGTGTGTGTGTGTGTGTGTGTGTGTGTGTGTGTGTGTGTGTGTGTGTGTGTGTGTGTGTGTGTGTGAACGCATTCTCACTTTGTAGCCAGGACCATTTTCTTGCGTGCGCTGGTTTCTTTCGGCTCACTGTGCTGCCTCGCCAAATGTTCCCCCACTGCCTTGCTGGGGAACTCTGTCTCGCAGGTGTAGCCGAAGTCCCTCGCCAGGTGGAGCGCCTCACCTGAGCACGAAACCAGGGGAAAAAAACGATGAAACAAGCGCTAAATGCGTAAACTGGAATATATCTGAAGGTATGACCAAAATGTTGTGCAAAATCTTTTCGGACAACAGTCCCTTACCTTCCACCAGGGAGGTGAGCAGTGTGACGTTGGCAGCTTTCCTCCGTCCTGCCGGCAGGTTGAGGCCCAGACGGTCTAATTTCTCCCGAAGACACCGGCCTCCGTTCTTAGACTTCGCTCTGCGGAAAAGTTAAACAACTTCTTAAGTCACATCTTCCACATCATCGCACTATGTCATTTTATAAGACACGAAATGTCATCATCATCTTCATCATTCATCACCCGATCCTGAAAATTGAACCAAAATACAAATAAAACCATCTGGCCTCCTTATTCTACCAACACAACGTGTGCTTAATTAAGTCTTGAAAGTACGAATGGAAGAATATAGATTTGCTTTGATTTGACAAAGGCGGGAAATTAAGCATAGAATCAAAGAGTATAAAATTAAAACATGTCAACTCGTAATATATTAAATATGCTTTCTTGACGCATAGATATGGTTGCATGTCCCCTTGAGTTTCGTCTGTCATTGTTTGTCTCTTTCCGTTTTTTGGACAGCCGAGGAACAATGGTCCCTGTCATTTCTTCTTCTTTTTATGTGGAATTTTAAAACCATACGTGCTTACTTTCTATTATTATTACAATTAAGATCCTTTTGGGATATTTTGATTGAAATTACAGAGGGTTTTCATTCTGGAAAAAAAAGTGCCTTCACACTTTCACTTGAGATGAACTTCTGAACACTGATCGGGATTTTTGGCTTCGATACACACATGTGGAATCGCACTTCATGTTGTCATGTGTGAGAATAATATCCGTATGTGATTCAGTCTACTTCAGATGAGGATCAACACCTCTATTTGCACGTGTTTTTATTATTTCTTTTACTTTGTTGATGCCTCATCTTGTAGGACTGGCCATATTCTCTCTCCACTTCCTCCCTTCCCTTTCTCTCCGCCTCATCAATAATACAGCGCTGGCAACTCTTGCTTTCCTCTGGTTCCTCTGATCCTGGCATGCTTTGGCCCGGGTCTCGCCTCCCTCTGGCTCCCTGGGCATGGCGGCGCGTGCAGCCCCGGCCCTCGTTCGCCTACAATAGTCTTTGTGGGCGCTGCTGTATATCCTCTGTTTCATCTGAGGGCTACAAAGACTCAGGCAGCGCTCTCCAATGTTCACCAGCCAGATTTACGCTTTAAAAAACCATGTTCTCAATCTCAAAAAATCCATCTCTGTCACACTCTATACTTCAATTTGTATTTGTTACGGGATATACAGGGGGTGGACAAAATAAAGGAAACGTTTTTTGATAATCTAATACAATCCAAATGAACAGCCGAGTTGTTGATTCATGAGGCTATAGATTTTGCGTTGTTGCATTGTTTTACCTCCCTTTCACTACTACACACTTTTAAACAACCCAGCTGCTGCAAGATTAACTAAATGTTTTTGCAGTTTTGTGTCCTATATACATATTTTTTTCACCAAACAATCAAGCCGTAAGGATCGCGAATCAGTGGATGTATTCGGAGAAACTTTAGGGCTGTCAGCAACTAAGGTTCTCTGCAACAACAAGGTTCTATAACGGTTCTATAACGAGCCAAAATGTACCATTTCAGCGGTGACAACTCAACCAAAAGAGTAAGTCAACAAATCAGTGCACTCTCTTGAATGGTCTACATTTAGATCCATTAAAGAACCCTTGTCCTGCACCGCCATGCACCCTGTGTGTGTTTGTACTGACCTGCGCAGTATGCCGCCCAGTAGGGAGGCGTTGAGGCACTCTGGTGGGGACAGTCTTCTTTTCACCTCGGCGATGGTGACTTTGTACTTGGAGGTGGAGCTGAGCAGCGACAGTCGGCCCGGTACCGAGCAGAACAGATCTGTGGGATTCACCACGCATGTCCCCCCTGCACACAAACACATAGCACACTTGTTACAACAGCTGGCCCCCCAAAAAAAAAACGGTTGTTGTTGTGTGCTCCCCACCAGTTGAGACACCGGTTAAGGTTGTATCATTGTGCTCACTTATCAAACTTCATATTTTTATATTAAGCGCCTTAAATTTGTCACACTCAGTCCACATTTCTGTTTTACACAAATTAAAGATGAAGTGTACTCTGATTTCCGTGGCTAAAAACACACAAATCCCCAAAATGTCACCTTTTCTTGAACTAAGAAAAACAAAATAACCAAATAATTTTGAAACAAAGTGTTTCATAGAACAGTAAATAACCAGTTCCCGGTCACAGCGGTTTGCTTTGGTGATTGGCACGGAGCTGTGCTGTGAGCATAACTGGCTGTGTGTCATTTGAACAAACAAACACTACTGTGTTTCAAGTCATATAGGAGTGAATGCATAATTGGCAAAGTATTTCTCTGATGATGCTGTGTGTCAACAGACGAACCAACATGACGCTGAAACAATGCAGCACAACCACGGAACCACCGAAAAACAAAGAAGTGTGGAGGAATCCAGCAGATTTCAAACCTTTTGCTACTTTAAGTTGGATGAATGCTTTTTATAGATTAATGGGGAATTGTACTTTGTATCTCTTGTACTTCTGTGTACTTCTGCAGGGTCTAATGATTGCTCACAACATCATTTAACAGGAATGCTGACCCACCGTTTGGCACAATTTACAGTGTATTGATAATTGTTTTGTTTTGACAGCGCACTGATTATAATACAACAAACGTTTGTGTTATTTTGGGAAAGCCCCTATGTGGCCACAAGCTTGCATATTTAAGGGGGTTAGGTTTATCATTGGATGTTTAGTAATATTCCTTTGCATTATGCCACGAACACCTTCTCTGCTTACTAATGATTTAAAAGTACAACCAAGATCTACTTCTTCTGGATGTTCAGCTCCACTGTGTTAGGATTTGAACATGCACACAGGACATTAACCCAAACTTCTCTCAGCGCACTACCTGACTGCCTCAACACGTATATACAATACGCAACCATAAACAGCGTGTTATAATCTGAAGATTTACAGTTGAACATTTATGTTCCAATTTGATTAGATACTGATCAGTAAAGTGTCAACAAAACAAGGATATTCAGTAAAGATAAAACATATTAACAACACTATAATAATAATGATAATAATCAGCCTCGTGACATCCAGACAAGTAGCAAAACACAGTGCGAAGCCAAAAGCACTGAACAATATTATGAGGCCTCCTTTAATCTGAGGGATACCTCATTTTGTAATGAATTCTGCAAGTAATGAGAGGATGCTGTATATATTGTTTTCACTGTAGAGCTTCAAAAGCCTTTTCCTTTATTTTTGGTGTGGGTGCTTTCAGGTCTGTACCGAATGTGTCCAATAAAAATCAATTTAGACCTTGAAAAGATGTACATTTTATTCCAACAGGGAACTAATGCATAAAAGTATAAATAGTGTATGTACTATTCACAGTGAATGGAAATGTTAGGACTGTTAGAAAGTATGTACAGGAACAATGTTCAACATACTGTAACTAACTACTTTCCACGTGTAATTTTCTCCAGCTTTGTGACGATACATTTTTCAGATAATCCAATGGATCAGTAATGCAGTATGTGATTTAAGACGTAGGATCATTATTTCAAAGAGCAAATAATCATTTAGTTTGTATGAAACAAATTGAAGGTACTTTTTTTCCCTGGAAGTCTGGCTGGTACATCATTCTTCACGGTGCAGCTAACATAATATATCTTTAAACATAATTTTTTTAATTAAAACTTAATCCAGAAAAAATTGTGTAGTAAATACACTCAGTCCATAAAAATACATAGGATCAAGTATCTCCAATCACCACTGGTGAGATCAATGTGTTTTGCTTTGCACTTCATCAGTCGGCTTTGCACTAGTTAAATATGACATTTTTTCACTATGTACATATATTTATATTACAGCTCAATATTTGTCTGTATGTAAGACAAGTCTGCTGTAATCTTTCATGAGAATTTCCATAATCACCTTCCACCAAGCTGATCTCATTGTGTACCCCTGGATGTGTGAGTTGTGAGGGCTCGTTCACATTATTAATTGGGTCTGAATCAGTGTTGCTGCATCCTCCTGGAATACATCGACTGCTCTGAGCAGGCCTGTTATTATGAAACTTTCACTATAAGGTCCCAAGCAGCTGAAACGCAAGGTTTCTGTCTGATGTACTGTAGGCTATATTCTATTATTCATCTGGCTCATTATCAAATCCAACAGCAGGGCGTGTCGCTTTGTTATTAGGTCGTGCTGGATATGATGGAATGAAGAAAAAGGATGCCATTTAGGCCAATCAGAACAACGCTGCAGGCGAAGATTGCCCCGCACACGCCAATCTTTTTGTGGGCAATGTGGACAATTTGGCCACCGACTATACGCCTTAAATATATGAGCAACTGTAGCCTATATTTTTGCTGTAAGAATCCATTATTCACGACAGCAGAAATGTGTTAGTTCCCTATCATTTCCATCCATCTGGCCGCAGGAAGGCAGCTTTAAAAAAAAAAAACGTGCCAGCTTCAGCACCGCGCACAGCGGATTCCCACCTTTCATTTCAGCACCTGGACAGCGACCTCGTGCCCACGGCGCAACTGTGACATCATAATGGTGTGGTAACAAAAGCCTGTTGTAGCCCGGGCTACTCCGGCGGGCAGCACTTTGTGCGAGGCAGTATGGGACTTGTATTTCACTCAGGCTGTCAAAAAATGGACGATTGCAGGTCGAGGGAATCCATTGATGCTATATTGGTTAAGGAACTCCTGTGTGTGTGCGTGTGTCTGCGCACGTGTGTATGTGTGTGTGTGTGTGTGTGTGTGTGTGTGTGTGTGAAGTCCGGCTCGTCTGCGTCTGTATGTGACACAAACACTGCAGACCTGTCTGTCAGACTCACGCGCTCTGACAGGGGCGCGCGTCTCTGAAAGCCGCGGGTTCACATCATATTAATTCCCCTAAAAATGTTTTGATTCAAAGTAGTTTGTATTTTATGTTGCCAAGGGCAATCGAAAAAGAGCTATTGCCGGTAGTGCAGTCAGTGGAGCGCGCGGGCCCAGAGGCGATAACGGTATTTAAGCAACGGAGAGTAGCCTCGGGCTGCGGCGCGAGCGGCGGGCGGGATCACACGCGGAATCAAGCGCCTTTTACGAGTTTGCCACGAAAATTAAAGAAAAAGAGACACGGGCCAAATGTCATTCTCCTCATATTTTAACAACAATGTTTACAGCTCAAATAAAAGCCCGCCAATGTCTTGACAGAATAGAGAAGGGGGCGCGTGCACGGGGCTACAGTGGCGGGGGCGCGCGTCTGACAGATCAGCTTGATCTTGAGAGGCTGCTGTTATAAGAGCTCCACTGGAAAAGGGGATCGCAGGGTGATTAAAAACACAGACGACTCCTCCTAAGTAGGATCCGCGTTTCTTGAGTGATTTTCTTTTGAAAAAGGTTATGTGAATATTCATGCCGCCAAAGCCGCAGTCAGAAAGAACAACATTAATATGATCTCGGCTGAATCCGGGGCCCCGCTCGGCATTAGCATATCAAAGCGTCCGCCCGAGGCGAGAGAAGCTATCGATACGGGAGCGGGAGGTAAAGCAAAGATTATTGGTTGTGATGGTTGCAGCGGCTGAGCTCAGGGCCAAATACGGCGCACCATTAACCGAAAGTGATAGCGAAGGGATTCCCGCGTCAATCCGAGAGAAAAGCCCCAACACCTAGGCAGAGCTGATGAAAAATTAAATCCGAGACACAGCCTTCCTGTCTGTATGGAAAAAAATAAATAAAAGAAAAACAGGCTTTGATGGACCTATAAAGCAGATCCACAGCGGGTTTAAAACCCAGAATCATGAGGAAAGTGGCTGATCATATGTTGATGTATAGGCCGAGAGCCCACTTCCACATTTGACCCCTGAACAGTGCAACTGAGCCACCTTCACCTTAAAGGCTATGCTACTGTCTCTGATTAAACAAAAAACAAGTCACTGCACCAGAGAGATTGAATTATTCCTGGGATACATAACAGTTCATAGATAAACACACAAAAAAAAAATGAAATAGAATTTGCCTAGAAGCCATCAAACGCGTAATACGGAGCATCTTAATGGACCATTGCCCCTTTAGTTCCAAGTCGTTTTCCAAAATATATTAACGATGTTTTATGTACGTCAAACTGAATTGGATTCATTTATTGACAATATATAGACATTACAGACCTATGCTTTAATTTGCAGGTGATTAGTTTGTTTAATTAAGCCCCACAGCCTTTTTTTTGTCTGCAAAATTACGCATTTATAGAGGCTACTAAAAAATAAAAGTTGTAGCATAAATATTCCTTGAATCAGTGTTTGCTATATCATTTTATTACAGGCGAGAGATAATATCAGGATAGCAATGTTGGGGAATTATGATGAATTTGTGATGTTAAAATGAGCATGAATATTGTATTAAAATAGTGTTTATTTAATGAAAAAAAAAGCAAGCCGCCAGTCTTCAATGTTAAAATGTAGCCCACAGGTTTGACTTCAAACACGAAGTGTCTGTTGTAACTAATATATCAAATTCACATCTGAAAGGTTATTCACTATCAAACCAGTGCCATGTTAATTTATGACTTTATTGACATTTTAATTTCCTAGAAAGAACAACTCGCAAAGACAGAGGGACTGGTAAAAAACAACAACCCCGGTACAGGTGTTGAGTGACAGTCCATTTCATACTGGAAATGGGAAGCACCGTCTCTGCCCGTGTACAGTGTGTTAGTGTTTAAATAGGCGACGAGACGGGGCCCCGCTCCTGCTGTAACATGTTGACAGCAGACAAGAGAGCAGCGTTCCGCCCTGTTTGTCTGTCTGCTCGCTGTCGAGTCGCTGAGCGTTCACGGCCCTCCGGTGCAACAGCAGAGAGAGAGGGAGAGAGAGAGAGAGAGAGAGAGAGAATGAACGGGGGCCCTTACCTCTCCGGATGACGCCCCCTTGGCCGTTCAGCACGAGCCCACACTGCGCTTCCACGGAGCCCTGTGGAGACACGCGCTCATTAGCACGAGCAGGCATGGTGAAATCACTTCACCCAGATTTTACACATGCTGCAGCACAGTTTACCCGCGCTGTCAGGAACACCTGGAATTAATGACGCTTCTTTTTTTTTCTGGGAGCTGTAATGCTTTATGGACATTCATTTATACCATCACACAGAAAACATTCTCTTAGAACAAATCTTAGAAATGAAACTAAGACCATAATAATGCAATGCAAAACAAACCCTCTATATTTAAACATACATGTTATGACACTGTTGCTGATCTGGAGCGCTCCATGTTACTAAATGTTTTTTTTAGGCACCATGCATGTGTCCTGCACATCCTATAGATTAGTGGACCCTTACCATTTGATTTGTGTCCACTGACTTGTGTGTTCATGATTAATTGACCCAATGTGCTTTAACTTAAATTATTGTATAAGCAACATTTTTGTGTAGCAGAATACATTTTTTGATTATTTAGTAGGCCTACAACTGTATTATATGACCCCTGATATGTACCTTGCGGACCCTTTGGGGGTCTTCAGGACCAAAGGCTACCGTAAGGTTTTGCAATAAGAAGTTAAACACTATTTAGCTTCTGACCAGCATTCTGAACAACATTCTAGTGGTGGAAGCCTTTTTGCTAGAAAGTGTACGTCACTTAGCAGTCTTTGAGTAAAAATTGAGGGCACATTAAAATAAAGGATGCAGCTCACGGCTCACCCAGAAACGAGCTTAATTTGAAAGGCTCCAGGCTATATACGCGAGGACAGCACAGCTCGTCCAGACTGAGAAATGAGCACAAGTGTCCAGAGTTTGTTGAAAGCCACCAACCTGTTGGGGAATCACTCTGCATAACACACACACACACACACACACACACACACACACACACACACACACACACACACACACACACACACACACACAAACACGCAGCCTATGGCCTATATGGATGGTAACCTGTTACCGCCGCCATTTTGGTCCAGATCAGACTCGCGTGCTATCAACAATGTCATCACGAAAAAGAGAACACGCGCTTTTTATTTAGAAAAACTCTTAATCCCCCGTGCGAGCCTCGAGGCCTGGCCCACGCAGAAACCCCGATTAAAATAAACTGGGAGAAAGGAGCGTGTTGTAGTTCTTTCTTAACCAGCTCCTGCTCTGTTTCTTTTCTTCTATTCCGAAGCTAAAGTGATTATAAAATCAATATACAAAACGCAGAGGTCTTGCATGAATTAGCTTAGTGACGGGGGAAAGGTGTGGCAGCTGCTTTTGTTCAGCATGAAAATCTCTTTAACGCGCTCAAAGATGCGACCGGGCTGCACGAGACCATAGGCGCATCTGTTCCGTTCATACATCCGCCGCGTGCAAGCTCAGGTTCACGAGCCGTTTCTTTCTTTTTCTCAATAGAGGGTCAAACCTGTGCTCTTTTCAAGTGCCAGCAGCTTAAGATAAATATAGTATTTGCCATAACAATGATCCACTATGAGCCTTTGGGTTTGAAAAATTATATAAAATAAAATAGGATAAAATAGAATAAAATAAGATAAAATATAATAAAACAGAATAAAATAAGATAAAATAGGATAAAATAGAATAAAATAGAATAAAATAGAATAAGGCAACATGACTTACTATTACTATAGTAGTTTTAGACTACTGTAATGCAACAATACATGTTAGAATTTCATATTGTTGTAATTATCACCGAATTAAAATTAATACACTCAAACAATCGTATAAAATAGTCCATGATGACAGAAATAGCAATGAAATTAATTTAAAAATGCAGACACAAATTTAATTTCAGAAATAAGCTTCTGTAATATTTAGGTACAGTTCACGTTATATATATTTTTTTCTATTTAATGCATCATTAACCTCAGGCTATAGGCTGCTGCCACACCCTTTAAATCAAGCAAAACAAATTAATTAAAAGAAAACTGAATTACTGTCATACAATATAATAACTACATTACATAGGCTATTGTTTATCGGCATTACATTAGTATAGTTGTTATTATTATTGATGCTATTTAAACATACAGTGTAAACATTAGGATACGTTCAGCGTATGTAGCAGTGACTTCTAAAATTGTCGATAAAAGCGACGCTTTTATCGAGCTGAACTTCGAGTGGGTTGGTAAACACTTAACGCGACTGAAATGATGTGTCGCTGTGTTAAATTGTGTTTAACTAGAGACGTGTGTTAAGCAGCTCAGATGTCGCTGCATAAGCAACAAAGTTGATTGACGTTAAGTCGGTAATTGGATAAACTACGGTGCTTTATGGTGCTCGAGCTGGGCATTGTGCCCTGAACCCCCGATCCGTTAATCCGCCCTTTACCGGAGAATAGAGCAACCAGCGGCTTTTCTTTGCCTCAACAGACAGCCGGACACACACACTCACTCACACACACACACTCTCACACACAGAAGAACCGTGCGAATCCGTTTTCATCTCGACCATTTCTTTACATCGAAAAGAATTATGTAAAATATGGGTCACGTGTGTTTCTGGGAAAATAAAGGGCGGATTTCACAATAGGATTGTATAGACTGCCAGTCAATTAACCTTTAGAAACAAGGCCTTGCCTTTCAGAGGCACGGCGCCGGGTGGACTTGACATTTACTCAAGCCTGTTGTACAGTCACGTTTGGTGTGGCAACAAAATCACCTCGAGACCGATATCAATATTATTTACTCCAAAGTAGGACAGCCGGGGTGGCTGGGGATAACCTACAGGCCAAATGTGATGCAGCCTCGTCGGTGTCATAGACAACAGACAGATGAAGCAGACAGGCAGACAGACAGACATCTGGCGCTGTCTTTCTGTTCAATATTTTGGAAATGCTGTGTTGCTGGTACAATAGGGGGAAGAAGGGGGGGGGGGGGGGGGGGGGTTCAATAGTAGGCCAGTGGGGCAGGGATACTGAACCTGGCAGCTATAAGGCTCTGTATTATGATCATATCTGAATAAACCAGAAACATGAAGCCATAAGTGAAGGTAAAATCAAGGTAGAATAAGGTGTTGGATCTGAGGCCCTGAGGTGATGGGACACTAGGAATAAGCGTGGGGGGGGAAAGAGTGATTGAGGCCGCCAGTACCTGCAGGTCGTCCGACCCGGACGAAGGGAGACCCAGGCCGGCGGCGGGCAGCAGCCTCTGGTCCCCGTGGTGCATGCCGACGCCGTAGGCCTGGGAGCCGTGTGACGTCATCAGCGACAGGTCATGGCGCCGGTAGGCGTCGAGGCAGCCCAGCTCGCGCCGCTGCTGCTCGTCCAGACAGGAGGACTTGAGGGCCGAGCGCGCATTGTGCAGGTTGATGAAGTCGGCGGGCTCTCCGTGGTGGATCTGCTGGTAGTACTGGCCCGAGTGCAGCGAGTTCAGCCCGTAGGCCTCCGGGGCCACGGTTGGGTGGGAGTGCTGGAACTCGTAGTGGAAGGACTGGTGGTGGAGGGGCGTGTACTGGTGGTTGGCCGAGAAGTAGGGCGAGGCGAACTCCGTCCCCGCCGGCGCCGGGTAGCTGAGCGGGGAAGAGGAGGAGTAGGCGACCGAGGAGTTGGCCACGGACTCCAGGCACCCGAGCTGCATGAGCCGGTAGCTGTTTGATCCGTCGTGACGTATCTACAAGATAATAAAGAGACGGGGAAATATATGAGCCGTGTCATTTAGCATCAGCCGGTTTGTCCTCTCTCTGCCTCCCAAACACACTCAAAAACACAACTCACACTCTCAAAGCGGGTTTTTTTTTGTTCCCACTTTAAACCACCTGAAGGAGATGTCATTTCCACACGCCCGGGAGGGGAACGAACGCACGGCAACAGGAGCCCTCGGTATTTTTTTCCCTCCCTCCCTTTGGCATGCCTGTCACTCTCCTCGCAGCGTTTTAAAAGGCGTGCTGTTATATATTATTATTATTACCGAGCTGCTGGCAAATTTACTGTCCCAGCTCTGTCGCTCATTCTGGATGGGAGGTAAGTAGAGTGAGACACAGCGGAGTGTTCCGCCCTAAAATGTTCTAATCACACTGTTGCCGGCTCACACACGAGGCTCGTTTGCTTCCACACACTAATAAAAAAAGCCCCGTTTTTTACCGGCATCTGCAGTGAGATGCCCGACTCTTTTCTCCCTCCATGTATATTATTTTTTATTATCCGTGCGATACAGTATATTCCAGTTAGAGACTTCTTGAGAGCAGATGCTGTCTCGAAATGCCCCCATAACTCCGTTTAAATCAAAGCAATTTTTATTCCGCTTCTACTATAATTTCATAAATTAAAGGATGTTGAAATAAATATGCCTACCTCTGCGTCGTGGACAAGTCCGGGGAAGGTCGTTGACATTGTGCTTTCTCCAAAGTAACCCGTTTTTTTTTTCTCCGCTCACTGGCCCGATCGAATAATAATAAAAAAATGCCTTAAAATCCTCAAAAAGCGAGAGAAATGGAAAAGTCCCCCCTTGCGCGCTCTCGGAAACGGCAGAAAGCTGGCGGAACGCGAGCTTCTCCCCTCTGCACGGACGGGGCTGGCTCACGGATTTTGTACTTGCAGGGTATTTCTCGGCTGATGTCGTAGGTCCCTTGGTAATATAGAAGTTTTGAAAATTAAGCATCAGCACTGAGGAATGGGAGGACAATAGACGGAGCGGAGCATCCCAGGAGACAAGGAATAAATATTGTATCTTCGCCTTAATAAGGAACCAAGTGCTTCTTTCAACATTTTCTACGCTTTTTGTGGACATTTTCCCTTTTGACCCGTTTGTATTTTCACATGGTCTTCTGCTCGGTTTCGTCGTGTTATTTATTTTTTTCATTTATTCACACCGGCTATGTCGTTTTTTTTTTTACAAAAAAAGTACGGATTTTCAACGGAAATGTAAGTTTGCTTTGAAATATTATAAAGCTAATTCTGACAAATATCACCGGAATAAAACTGGATTTTCGTTTGTTTCTAAAGCAATCTTGTGATTACTTTAGTCAGCTTCGATAAAGATTTTCATTTGGAAACGGGATGTTTTTGATGCTTTTTGCATGCCTCAGATGCATTTTCATTATCACTGTTTTTAGTGCATTTTTAATATTGTGGTTTATACGGATTTCAAAATGAAACATTCCCACATGTACACATTTTTCAGGAGAGATGCAGTCGATGTAACCACAACGGAATCAATAATATATTTTCTTTTCAGTGAATGTATTAATTAAAATAGCGTTAATTAAAAAACAACACGTCAGTTATTTATTATTATGACTTTAAATGATTATTAAGTATGTGCATATGTGCTCATGTAAATCAACAACGCTGCTATTTTTTTTCTTTTTTTATGTTATTTTTACTAATGCATAGAAAACAGCTTTTGATTATTTATTTTTTATTTTTATGGGGGAGGGGGTTACTATGAGTGTTGCCTTTGTGAAGAACCGACAGAAGCACGAGACCTTGTCTTCTTTCAAATCAGCATTGCAAGTGTATGTGTGACCACAGGCGCGTGCATGGTTGAATTGAAGAATGGACTACTGCTGGTGCTACTGCTTTTATTATTGTTATTATTAGTGTTGTTGTTCTTGTTGTCATTATTGTTATTATTATATCTGGACATGGCAGATCAGAACTGGGACTATTATTTCGGTCAGTCGGTCATCCTCGTGACCCGTCTATCTCTCTCTCTCTCTCTCTCTCTCTCTCTCTCTCTCTCTCTCCCTCTCCCTCTCTCTCTCTCTGCCTTTCTCCTCGTGCTGTAACTCACCTGAGCACGCGCCCTCGGGGTGGTCCTGCCCAGCTGAACGGAGCCGTTGTGGTGTTGTAGAGGGAGATTTAGTAGGCTATTTATTTAAAAGCCTGTATATGCTTTACAAACAATTAAATAATACAATCAGGTGAAACATCCTCTTCAACACAAACAGGTCAATTATTTTGCTGACGTCTTATAGTATAATAACACAGCATCAAATAGTAACAGGTGTACAGGGCCACGCAGTGAGTAAGGTACAGAGCATATATTATCAGAATGAATATGCAGACAGCAGCCTATTGCTGCCTTGCCCTTAGGCCACCCTGTGAAGCAACTGAGATACAAAACATAAAAAAGCAGAAGCCCAAAGGTTGTGGTCACAGCCTGAAGAGGAGCAAAGGGAAATAAAGGAGAGGGGAGGAGAGGAAACTGAAGGAGGAGAGAGAAGAGTCTTTCAGATTTCCTGCCATTCAAAACAAACCCAACAGAGAGAGGGGGATGGGGGAGAGAGGGAGGGAGAGAGAGAGAGAGATAAGCCCTAAGCAGTCTTGTTTTGGATGTTGTTTCCCTGCTCAGCTGTAACTGTAACCAACGCGACTCCCTGATATTATTAAAGTGCAGACTGTGACCGTGCTGACGCCGGGACGCGGGGATTGACTCTGCAATTTAATTAAGCAACTTTTTCCCCTCCCATCTGTTACTGCATGCGTCTCCCTCTCTCTGTCCTAATCAGTTACAATAATGACAAATAATAACGACACACTAGTCAATAACCCATTTTTATTTATTTTTGTAATATATTAAAAAAGGTGGATATTTTTGCTCTTTTGATACTACTTCTTATTGATTTCTTCCTCATATGGCTGGAAAATACATTTTCCACATCATCACAGTTCACATAGGCTAATAAATCCTCCCAAACAAGCTGAACTATTCCCAAAGATCTCCTCTTTCTTCTTGATCGCGACTATTTAGCCTATTGCAGTCGCATCAGACAAACACAAACGGCCCGGGCGGAGACACAGGAGGAGCAGGGGCCGCCTTAAATAGCCTCCCTTGAAAAGTTCTCAAGGCCTTTTATATTTTAATTAACCGTTACCGATTGTTTTGCCTCGGGGCTCGACGTGAAACCTCTGCACGACGAGACCGGTGAAGGCCGGTTGTCGCACGCCAGGTATTAACAAATGAAAGTGAGAGAGAGAGAGAGAGAGAGAGAGAGAGAGAGAGAGAGAGAGAGAGAGAGGGAGAGAGGGAGAGAGAGAGAGAGAGGGAGGTGGGTGAGTGGAAGAAAGGAGGAGGTGAGATGAATGAGAAGGCCACCGGGCAAAGACAGATGGAGACAGCAAGAGAGAGCTTTGGTGTCAATTAAGATACCTTAAGCGATTCGAAATGTGATCATATGATCAGGATTTTGTGATATTATTTTCTTATTTTGGGCAGAAATGATCATGAAAAAACGTACCAAAATTGTGTATTGAGGGCAGAAACTCGAGCTAAAATGACACCAGGAGGGGTTTGGCAGGAAATCACGCTGACTCTTTCCTCTCACATCATCATCATCATCAGGTTGAATCAAAAGACTGGCATTTACACCTGAGAATATAGTTGTGCAGATTTGAGAGAGAGCTAGACAATTCATTTAAATGAAAATGTGAAACCCGGCAGTCTAATTTGTTTCTAAAAGTGAGTTTCCTACAACCAGACGGTTTACCCCAAAGTCTGCACAGTCCATTGACCGGTGTCCTAACAGATCACTGAGCGCACGAGTCACTTTTCGTTATTTATGCCAGCAGGGGGTTTTGGTGGTGAGCTCTCCTGCTTGATATATATATATATATATATGCTTGAGATATAATATGCATGCAGGCAGTGCAACCACCATTGCTGCCAACCCGAGGCACCAGTTGCACGGTAGACGGTCCTAATAGGGCTTAATGCTGACGATTGGCCCCGCTTTTACCGGGGGCTTGGAGAGCCGCACCAGATGCGCACTGATCTTCGGACAGGAGCCAGTCCATCTGCCGCCTGACGAGGCAGGGAAAGGCCCGAAACCCCGCACGGTACAGCCCAGAGGCGAGAATTTAGATCAGCCCCAAGGTTCCCTGGATGGACCGCTGCTCCTGCAGAGGGGAGGGGGCCCTGGTGCCATATTTCTTGAGCAAGTGGCAGAAAATAGGATTTGAGCTATTGTGGGCATGTGGCACTATAGGCTAACTTGTGTATGGCATTTGTGACCTTTTATTATTGTAATTCGAGAGATATTTGAAGAAAGAAAGAAATGTCTACAAAGTCACGTCAGGGAGAAATAAAGACCCTCTAAAATGTTGTTCCTAGAAAATGATGCTTTTTCCAGAAACAAAATAGGCTGTTCATCAGCTGTTGTCTGGATTGCACATGATATCAAATGAAAGTATTTATTTTCAGCTCAAGGTTTTGCCTTAAAGAAATAATCCCCAATCCAACATATTGTGTTTAAAATCAACCAGTTTCCCCTAAAACACAAAGTTCATAATATAAAAAAAACATTTCCCATGTGATACTAAGCGAGATGTCACCCCTCTCTTGGATTCACTATCAGTCCTGATTGATTTAAATGGTTTATTAGAGGCCACAATTTATTTATAACAGATCACTATATAGCCTGGAGTTATTTAGTTTATTGCAGAGTAAACAGTAATCCCCTTACTGCTTTAAGGCAATTCTTTAGGTATATTGTGTCAGATTGTAACACGTATAGCAAGTGATGATTCTTGTGTTGCACCCATGCTGAATTATAATGAGCCTATATGACTACACGGGATTATTTCCCTTTCACGGTTTGGCCTCGTATAAACATGCTCTATATGCATAGTGTGCCATTTTATATTTAATGAATTACATGTAGTCTGAGGTAAGAGCAGTTAGAAGAAAAGCATAAACTCACAACACGGTCTGCTTCCAGTCTATATGCACATGTGTTGGTCTTGTTTATGAGTCTGTTTTGGTTTTAATCAGCTCCGGTCAGACACCGGCCTCATATGGCCATGAGCGTCCGTTAACTCGGTCCTGTAGACTATCTGTGTGTGTGTGTGTGTGTGTGTGTGTGTTTAGGCCTGCACCTTTCCAGCCAAAATAACGACTGGCATAATGAAGAGCAACCATAACAAACGGCCCAGAAGATGTTTGTCCTCCATCAACAGCGAAAAAGCAATTAAGAAAATGGTGTCTGACCTACATACAGGATGCGCCTCGGAAGGAAGCACAGGTTAATATGCTAATATGGATCCGCTAATTGTGGGGATTTACTTGTCGGTTTGCGGCGGGGAGGGGCCGGGGCGTCACTGCCTCGTTTAAGCCTTCAAGATTTGTAGCAAATTAATTTCTCCCCATGCAGTCCGTGAGGTGAGGAGAGCAGAGGAGGCAGGAAACAGGTGGTCGCTGCCAAATGGACAGTCAGGGAGAGACAGACCAGTATGTCCAGATAGTCCAGATTTACAGACAACACCCCCCCCCCCCACCCACCCACCCCCTCACGCCCCAAATCTGGATTGTATTCTACTACTTTTATCATATTTCCTGACATTTATTTTCCTATACAAATATTAATACAAATATATAAAATGCATCCAAGTCAAATGCACTCATATTAATTATTATCGCCCCGGGGTGACGCCCCCCCCCCACCACACACACACACACACATAGCCTATACAGAGCCGCAGGACGTTTAGGCTACTTCAAGGACCCGTCATATCTCCAGGAAACAATCTTTTTTGAGAGAGAGAGAGAGAGAGAGGGAAATAAAATGCAGGAATAACACGGATGCTGAGGCAGCCACCGGGTATCATTGCCGGTTTGTGTTGTCAATTAGCGGGTAACTTGTTGTTCTTTTGTTGCAGTAATTACTCCTGAAGTCAATTCAGAAGTTCAACTCAGGGCAGACACGTGTCAGCTGCTGCGAAAACACTAAAGAAAAGGCCAATCTGCTGCCAACGGACAGTCACGCAACAACATATTGGATATATATATAATCCGTAGGCCTGTACACGGCAATATTAATTATTAAAAAAACTAAGCCCTACGCCTTTTGACCATGCCCCTTTTCGTCTGTTATTGTTTTCTTTGACATTTTAAATTAATTTTATATTTGGGTTCAAACTTCTAAATTCGCCACTATATATATATACATATATGTATATACATATATATATATATATTCTTTCAAAAGAATTGAAGTGTAAACTAAAAACAACAACAAACTACAAGTTAAGTGAATGGCAGTTACAACGCAGTCTGTTGAGGTTTTTCTTCTCAATTCAAACAACCAATGAATGCTTTTCTACTGCGAGTGATTAATAATATTTGAAAAAAAATATTAAAGCCATCACTCGGCCATAACTGATGCTGTAAAATTGATCTCTAAAACTTAACTTCAGCAGCTGTTGGATCAGTATGCCTGGTGTGTGTGTGCGCGCACGTCGATCGATGTTCATTAACTTCTCTTTTCAAGAGTTTCTGAAGTGCTCCTGGAGATCACACGAAAGCTAAAAAAAAGTCTTTTGACTATTTCCCATCCAGTTTATTTGTAATGCACAGATGGGAGGAAAGAGCAACATGTACTTTCATATTTTCATCATCTCCTTTTCCTCCTCCTCTTCATCTCTGTGTTTTTTCTTCTTCAATCCAACAGCTACGTGAGATGCAACAGACAGTGGGAAAAAAAACACTTTTATAACTTATAAATTAATTGGTTATCTCACTGGGTTCTCTTTCGGCTGTTGGTTCAGATGTATCTGCAGTCTGTGGGATTTCATATTTTATGTAAATACATGCCAGTGTTTAAAATGATAGAATAAAAGTAAATTGCATGTGTGATTGCTTTAGGCTCCAGGCTTTTTCTGTGTGGTGAGTTCATTGCCAAGAGTCAAGTGGGTCTTTGACCCTTTGCCTTTATTCTCACTGCAGCCAGTTTCAATTGATGTCAACGTTTGGAAGACTGTCATATAGAGGAAGGGGAAAAAAACTGTTTGGTAAACTATCACAGCTAGTTGTGTTTTTTAATGATTGCAGCGTCTTTCTTGTTGTGGAACCAATGTTGTTTAATTTTCATTCGAGAATCTCTGGACTCCCACGATTGGCTGTTATTGTGGGGAATATTAGTGGGATACAAAATACCACATCAACAAAACCAAGCACTGCCCACAAGTCTGCCTTTATTGAAGCAACTTGCAAGTGGATCTATTAACTCAGCCCTTCTCTCTTCTTCACTTCCCGATCAAGAACTTTGCTAAAGAATCATATACTGTCAGGCTGTACCTTGTTGGCTGGTAATCCCTTCAAACAATAGGATGTTTTCATGCTGCACTTCCTCACTTATTGTCTCTACTGATTGTGTTTTGTTATTTGAATGATTTTTAGAGGCCCGAAGAAGTAATTCACAAGATTAAAAACAAAGAGGAAAGCATGAGAAACATGATCCTGTGTAGCATAATAATGTTTTCTTTGCTTCCTTTTCCTCTTATTAATCATCTTCCCGACCACTCAGATTGATCTTGTGACCCCTTGAACCACGGCTTGTCCATGTCTTTTGTAGTGTGCACATCCAACCCTCGCTGGGTGGTTCAGCACAAAAAAAACAGCAACAAAGGTAAAGGAGAGGCTGCCTGCACAATCATCCGTCTCCCAAGTTTCATGAATGCATTGTTCACATGGACATTTCAGTGTGCAGACTCCTTTTCCTTTACTATCTTGTCTCATATATCAGCGCTGCGGCCTCCTTCCTGTTCAATCATTACTGATTTTCATCCTTTTTTCCCTCTCTATTGCAGGTGTTGGTGCTGCACAACTTGACATGTGTAAACAACTGAACATGTGTTGACCGGTCAACATGTGTTGCTGTTGGTTTGTCTCAACCGTGTACTGTGCTGAAAACAAGCTGCTTCTGGGCAACCGGGCCAGAAAAGATCAGCTAAGAATGAAACACCCTTTCAGTTTCATGTCTTTGCTCCTCGAGCACAGGACCAAGCTCCTCCTCTGTGTTGTTAAACTGTCAAAAACAAGTTATTTTACTTTTGTTGTTTGCAATCATGACAAAAAGTGTTTTCCCCCATTTTGCTGTTCTTGTCCCGACCAGCAGAGTGCGCCGCTTTGGCAGTGCAGCCTGAGGGGAGATTAACCTGCAAGTCTCTGAGAAAAGGGAGGACACACACACACACACACACACACACACACACACACACACACACACACACACACACACACACACACACACACACACACACACACACACACACACACACACACACACACACACATACTCACACAAATTCAAAACCTCTCTCACTTTGAAAGAAGTATACACATGCAAGGGGGGCGACGCAGGTTCAATGACTTTGATCGTGTAATTCCTGTGTAATCTCTGTAATCTTTTAAAGCAGAGCTGTTTAAATGTATGTTGTATGTGTGCGATTGGGTCTGTGTGTGTGTGTGTGTGTGTGAGAGTGACTGTGTGTGCGTAATGTTCATTGGATTAACAAGATGAAGCAGAGGCCGAGACTACAGTTAAAAGAAAATCTTTAAGAATCAAACGATCTTACAGATTTCCCCACTCCAGTACAGACCAGCAGATACAGGCTGGAGTTGGTAAGGCTGTGCAATACGTTCATGCCACACAGACATTCTCAGTTTTAGCTCGTTTAAAGAGTTCATTCAAAGTGTCTTATCCGTCAGCTGGCTGTGAGTGTTATTAGGCAGTTAGACAGATGTTTTCCTCAGGACACTCTGCAGTCCTCACAGTCAAACGGAGGACATTTACATTTGCTACGACGGCCTCCATGGCAGCACTTTGACCTTTTTTATTATCGTAAAGTTCCATGGGATGTAAGTCACTGATGTTCCTTCTATTTGTTGCATGACAATGTGATTATATGGAAGCAATGCAAAATAAATCATGATCATGAGAACTTTCAGATTTGTGTGTTGTCTTTCTATCTTGGGGGGGGGGGGCATCCACATACAAAACCATGAAGTCCTAATTTACCCAACTCTTTATATATATATATATTAAAAATCAATGCGACTGTGACCGTTAGGCTTTGATGAAATCAAGCTGCAACATTGTATTGTTACACTGTGATGGGAAACACAAGCCATTGTCTGTTAGTGAACAATGGCGGTTGATATTACAAACTAATCTCATAAGAGTTCAAGCAAGGACACCAGACCAAAGACCTTGGCGTCCAGCCAACACATTTAGTTTCTGTTCAGTTGTTTTCTTTTGTGGCCTTCAGATGATGCAGAGCACACCAGCATCAGCATCACACAGAACCAAATGAACTTCAAGTCAATTCATTTGTTGGCTGTGTGACTCACACGTTTTTTTTGTAGACTTGAACAGTGGCTGTAAAAGTAGTTTTGTCATTTATGGAGCACATCGGCAGCTGTGTTCAACTTATCTGATGGGAATAATTCTTTCTAAACTGGTGCCAGAGATAATTTACAAGATGCAAAATGTAAAGTGAAAGCATAGTGAACTGGAAAGGAGCACACGCTTTGTGCTCCTGACTTGTTTTGGTTATGGTTATGCTTGAACATAATCTTGATATTCCAGCTGCAAGACCAGTTTTGTACAGCCTTGTCTGATGACGTTGAAACTATTTTAGTCGTTTAATTGATATTGTAACAATGCAAAAGGTTAGATTAATTAAAATTATGAAATTTGAATGGTGAAAAAGGTGAAAATGTGCCTCAGATTCCAGCAAATTCCACCATAATAATTGTATAAAGGCTGCCACAGACACTTACCAAACTACCTCTGGCAGCATAACCCACATAGCTGTCCATACATATGGAAGGAATTGAACCATAGACATATACAAGATATTGTTCCTTAACTATTAGGCTGCAGGGGCGCCCCCCCCCCCCCCCCCCCCCCAAAGTCTGTCTAAAAGGAATATTTCAACATTTAGCTAAGTGCGCTTATAGCTTTCAATACCCCTCTCATGTTGGTAAGATTAATACAAAGCTACTACTAGCAGCCGGTTAGCTTAGCACAACGGTCTTGGCCAAGAAGTGACATTTTTACACTTTGGTTTTTGTACTAATCAAACAACGTGTTAATTACTGCGCTTTAGAGGTGCTGGTTGGTGGATTTTGTTACTTTTGCATGAAGCCAGCTGTTGCTACATATTCATCGTACAGATACGAGATTGATCTCTTCATCTATCGCTCAGCAAGAAAGCAAGTAAGTGCTCTTTCCAAAAATGTCGCGCTGTTCCTTTAAACTGCGCTAGAGGGGCAACATCTTTGGGCAGTGCTCGATAAACTATGGTCTGAACACTCCCAGGTGTTCTTTAAAGGTGCCACAGTGGACCACCACAAAAATAAGAGATACATACTATCTCAAACAGAGAACATATGAAAGTTAGAGTATTTCAAGCTTTCGCTCTTACTACTGCCATGTCCTATCGGGTAGAACGATTGACAACAAACAGAACATGCAACACCAACACATTTATGTCAAAAAAAAGCTAGCAGATAGTTAAACTAACAGAACTTCTGAAGAGTTCGTAAAAAAGCCGCTCTTTTTGTATAACTTGACCAAGGATTTCCATTTTGTCCCTCACAGGCCACCATTAGACGTATTGATTTCCCTCACCCCCCTCTGTCAACCTCAACTGTCTCACAGTGTTGTCTTTTTAGCCTTTAATGCTTTTGGTTATCCTCAAACGCGACAGAGGCAGATCTGAAACAGGAAAAGTGCGGATGAAACAATACCCAAATCGAGCAGCGAGGACTGAGAGAGACGCTGGAAAAGTTGAAAGCAGAGTTGGTCAATTATAACAGACTCCTCCGGCTTTGAGCCTTTGGTCGACCATAAGCTCATACGTTGTTTTCTTAAGTCATCCGCTGCCAGAGAAATCCTGTTTACTGTGTGTAACAACCAGCGTGGTTGTCAACCGCAGTGTACACGCATGCACCTGAGATCACAGACCTGCTGCTTTACGGCAAGACAAACACCCACATTACACACTCACACACACCGCAACACACAGGAAACACACCGCAACAACACTGATATGAGCATATAAGGGCGGAGTTGAACCTGTGTGTGTGTGCGTGTGTGTGTGTGTGTGTGTGTGTGTGTGTGTGTGGTTACTTGACTGCTCCGGTATAATTACCAGGGAAGTCTCCTGATGTGGAACCTTTGCTGTTCTCACAATGAACCCATTTACTGCTGCAAACCATCAAACACCTGCCAAACACACACACACTCACACTCACACACTCAGAGGCTGATGGTTTACATATACCAGCATGCACACACATACACACACACACACAGGCCTTGAGAAATGCAAACACACACACACACACACACACACACACACCTACACACACACACACACACACACACACACACACACACCTACACACACACACACACACACACACACACACACACACACACACACACACACACACACACACACACACACACACACACACACACACACACACACACACATACACGCACACAAACCATTTCAAACGAATGCAGGGAAATAAACAGAGACGAGAGCACACAACCCCTTCACCCCTCTGGGAATTTTACTATTCTGCACTTCTCTGCTTCTCTCATCCATCGCTCTCTCTCTCTCATCCATCTCTCTCTCTCTCTCTCTCTCTCTCTCTCTCTCTCTCTCTCTCTCTCTCTCTCTCTCTCACACACACACACACACACACGCACACACTCTCTCTCCCTCTTTTCCTCTCTTCGTCTCTTCCTCTGCTCCTTTGTCTCCCTGATTATGCAGTCGATCCCAGGGTGCGCTACTCACTGAGATCATCCACCTGTCAATCTGAAGCACACACACACACACACATTTTTTTTTTGCACACACCATTCCACCAGTGATATTGATACAGAGGAAATATTAATGACTTCACTCACCTGCAATACACCGTTGTATCTTACACTTCCAACAGCGGGCCACGCAATTCATCAAGACACAGTTCTAGAAACTTCCACTCAAATGAAAAAAAAAGTGTGGTGAACTAACACTGAATGCTTTGTCCCTGAACACACACACACACACACACACGCACACACACACACACACACGCACACACACACACACACACAGATGTGAAAAAAATATGTGAAAAGCGTCACATCAAGTGGTGAAAATGCAAGATGGCGTGCAATTTTAGCTTCTTTAACACATTACATGTTGTTTTTCAGTGCTTTGGCAAATGTTTATCTCTTAACTAGATTTTTGGATGGTGCGAACCGATCACATGTTATGTGTTCAGGAATACCTATTACAGTCAAGTCTTCACATGCAGGAACATACTGAAGATGGATAGGCAAAGCAAGGTAGAAACATGCACAAGGTATAAATATATCATGGTAGTATCTTCTTAGTCATTGCTTTTGAATGCTTGTTGGAATATCACATGCATATTTGAAGTGTATTGTTTATTGTAGCATGTCTTCTCTTAACCTAAGTGTAAGTGCTGCTTCCTGCCCCATTCACGAACTCCTGTGCACCCTCACACCGGGAGCATCAGTCATCATGTTTAATTATCAAAGAAGGAAGAACAGCGGCTTCCAGTTTAAAGCTGGTGAATCTTTGTTCTTCCAACTTTTGGTATTGTTAATAAATCCAACAATGTCTTTCAACCATGTGTCTGTCTCTCAATATTTTCAATTTTGTGACAAGTCAGCCTCAAGCCCACTGGTTATTATTGAAGATTCAAATGTTAAAAATGTAATGTATGCATCAAAAACAGCAAAATAATTTTCTAATGGCCCGGTAACCAGCATTTAAAAATCTAATTTCAGCCAGCTAACTCCAATGGTATCATTGGATTAGCGAAGTAATCCAAGATCAACTTTCATAAAGGTGCAAGCTGTGAGCTGGAGGCTCAGCGCTAACAGAGCTGAGTGACCTAACTCACTGAGGGAGAACCAGGGGATGGGAACTATGCTTCCACGAAACGCTGTCGGTCGGGACATCGTCATCAGCTGTAAGCGCAGTATGAGAGCAGGGCAGAGTGGCGGCCGTGAGCTAGCCAGTGATATAAAATAAAATCGCGATTGGCAGGCATGCCAACAAAGCAAGGAAAAGCTTGGATATCAACACACACAGAGGGAAAGTAACTTCCCTCTCTGCTCAGGTGGACATTACTCCACTATATCCGTTGTTTGCTGCTATAATAATGTACAGAATTGATTTGTCTGAGTATAAACTGCTCCACAAAAGACGCAACATGAATCAGAAAGCACAGAAGAACCAGATCCAGGACCGAGCTGGGAAGGCGGCCATACTGCAGTAAAATGAGAGGTTTTCAAAAGGGACTCTGGTGCTCGGAAACACTACCACCTTTCTCCACAGGGACCGCCAAAATCAACACAACATTAAAGTACCTCATAGCAGCTTTAAAATCTGCAATTATTAGTAAGGAATGAAGCCGTCGGCAGTCTGAGAAAGGAGGTATTGAAGAGTACTACCACACCACCGCACTGGAATGTTTTCTTTAGCCAAGGAAAAAAAGAAACCTTCATTAAAAGGAAGAGAATTGCATCGATTGGCTGAAAATGGGAAATCCAGTTTCTCTCCATACGTGAGATATAGCACACATGTCCCCCACTTTCGGATTTGTAACAGGTAGTCAGTCAGATGGACGGACGGACGGAAGGATGGATAGATTGATATGTAAGATCTCGTCTCTATAGCTCATTTCCTTTCTCTGTCTCACTCCATCACTCTCTCTGAGATCCTGAGGCCTTAGCCTCATGTGCTCTGATGGTAGAGGTTACCATGGCAACGCTGTGCTCTTGTGGCCCTCGATGTAGGCACACACACACACACACACACACACACACACACACACACACACACACACACACACACATTCACTCTTTACTCTCTCCCTCGATCTCTCTCCATCTCTTCATGCATACATATTCGGAGCTACAGGTGCCCCCAAAAGTATATCATCCTTCCTGGTTTTGATTGACACACTCATGGGGCAGCGGATCACAATTAGTGATGGTGCTAATTTCCCACAATGCCCTGCAGCCACTGGGCACCCACTGCGCCCGCAGCCAACTCATCAATATTCATGAGCCATCTGATGAATATGCAGATAGAGGAACGCGGCGGTGTCCAGGTGAACAACCGCAGCTCACCAATCAGAGGCCGCCGTGTGTACTCGACTTCCACGGGTGGGAGACGTTGCAGGAAATGGCAACTCAGGGCATCAAAGGCAACTCATCATAATTATGATTCTAATGAATGCATTAAATCTTGATCATAAACAATGAGATCTAAATTAAGATTTACTATAATTTCACAAATAAAACTAAATCCTAGTTTTGATTCACTGATTTTTATTAATCCTTATATTGAACTCCCTCTTTGTACTCTTTGTCATTCTAAATATAAACCAAAATCTAATGTTAACCTCATATAAAGCAAATGTTATCCTAAAACTTAACCCATTATTCTAATAAATTATAACATGTATTATACAATACTTCTAATCTCAAACTCTTGAGTTGTAAATCTCACTTGTACTTTAATCCTAACCTTAATTGGATTATAAATTCTTATTAATTTCATGGACTCTAAACCTGCTACATTGGATTTTAATGTTAATCCTGATTCAAACCTCATGGTTTTATAAACCGTCCTTTGTTATAGATTGTATATGTTGATTTTAACTACATGAAATAACGAATACAAATCATAATCGCGTCATGATGACATGTGTAGATAAAAATCTTTTATAACCAGATGTTGGTGGGGCTTATCCATTAGCCAACATTATCTCACAGATATTAATATCGCCATATACAGTATATGTCCACTGATAAGTAACAAGACGTTGCAGTTCAGAAATGCCAAATCATTTGATATTTCAGACATTTACAAAGGGCATCGGCTGATATATACCCTTATGAAATTATATTAGTTTGACTATCTGTAAGCAGGATATCCCAAAAAACAGCTTTCAATGCAAGTTGGTTGACAGATTTCACCCAAGGCACAATAGAGTCAATTTCGGTGATGAACTTGATCTAGAATTTCTAAATTGTTTTGCTAAAGTATAACACTAACAGAGCTTTTAAGTCCTAAGGGGTTGTTTGCAGAGTCAAGGAATCAAACTCACTCTAACGAACTGAGGTGACAAGAATGACATCTGTGGGCGTGATATATGTTCTTGTTTACACAAAGTTGGTATCAGCCTCTTGTTAAACCGACCGTCCTTAATTGTTGGAGGTTGAGTTCAAGAATATTTACGAGTAAATGTCGTCTACTAACCCTGCAACAGCATCTGCTTTGTTATTGCTCTATCGTATGAAAGTGTTTTTGGTGTTGAAACATATAATCACACACACACACACACACACACACACACACACACACACACACACACACACACACACACACACACACACACACACACACACACACACACACACACACACACACACACACACACACACACACACACACACACACACACACACACACACACATGAAGCCACACTGGGAGCTGCTCTGCTGCAGCTCTGGGAGAAAAAAACCAAAGCGGACAGATCAGAGCGGAGATATAATCAACTCTGAGTTCTGAGGAAAAAGCTTTTCGCTCCTTCCTTCCACTTCCTTTACTCTCTCATCTCAATACCATCCTTCACCCCCCCCCGTCCCCCCGTCCCTCCCCCATCTGTGTGGAGCTCAGTGCGGCGGCTGGTGATGCTGTGGCACAAACAGACCCAGTTCAGGGTTCGAATGGACAAACCGACAGCCAGCGTCGCTCAGGACCCCGCAGCACTGCTCTGAGATGGAGGCTCACGTCGAGGCAGCGCTCCGGTGCAGAGTTCAGCTAAACCAGAAGGTTTATTGCTACTGTAGGTGTGTGTGTGCATGTGTGTGTGTGTGTGTGCGCGTGTAGGTGTTATTGAGAAGCATGGCTTTCCCCAGAGAGATCCTCCATTAATTGTGAAGTGAAGGAGCCTGAGGGCGACACCAGGGACCTCCATTAAACACAGACAGGCAACTGACAACCTCTCTCTCTCTCTCTCTCCCCACTTTCTTTTTCCATCACCCCTCATCCCCTCCCTCATTTATCCTCTAAAATTCAAATTCACATTCAAATTTAAACAAGGTTCATTGCCATGAAAGGAGCAAAGCTGATGTTGGCAAAGCAATAACAGCACACAAAAGAAAATAGTTTGGTTGATTCTGGGAGGCTGGAAGGAAGGAATGTATCACCTAAATGTGGCATGCATGCATAAGATATCGGCTTTGTTTTGCAAATTTCAAGCCGTGATTACCTTTTGTTATTAAACAAGCTTTTGTTGTGCAGGAATCTAATTCAGTTTTTTGTCTGATTCTATCAGATGAGGTCGACTCAGGTTTCTAATTTCCTCTGCCACACACACCTCAGACATGTACACCTCAAGAGTGAGGCCCCAATTATACTTTCAAAACATCTCTCTCTGCTTTAACTGACTTTTCATTGCTCATATTTGTCTCGTTCCACACTGCGGCTATAGCAAGTCTGCAGTCAGTGGAGATAAACTTTGTCTCCTCAGAAGCAAGTTGAAACTTACTAATGGTGTTGGTTCCGTCCTCGGAGCCTGCCCGTACTATGGGTGCTTTTTGTAGCTGGGCTGTGAGTCCCTTATGAACTTATTTCCAGAGCAAGTGTAATTATTGCAGGTACAACGCCTCAGGATGAGAACCTGATTCCCAACAGGATCTGTCTGGACTCCTGAATAAGCCCATATTGAGATCTTCTCCAAACTGCCAGTCAGCAGCTAGATCTTCACCAGAGGAAGCTTTCCCTTGTCCCCTGGTGAATCCGCAGCTTCTAAAAGTACGATCGCCACTCTGAATATAAAGATACTTTTAAAATGGCCAGCAATTATATGTCACCCCTCTCATTTTTTATCATCTTTCAGGTCGTTTTTTTTCTTCTTCCACCTGTGTGTGTGAGTGCGCCCTTGTGTGTTTGTTTGAGCAGTGAGGGTCACCAGCCACTAGAGGGAGCACCAGTAGTATGGAAAAGGCTCACATATGTCAGTCCAAACTCACCCTCTCACCACCTCCATGACTTTGACCATCACACACACACACACACACACACGCACGCACACACACACATACAGTACAGTATATGTACATACTGCTGTAGGCAAATACCAATGAACCTAATGGAGTCCACCTTAACTCTGATTATCAATGAACCTGCCGGGGAAGCACTGATGTGCATTTTATTCACGTGCACAAACATGCACATGCACATGCACACACACACACACACACACACACACACACACACACACACACACACACACACACACACACACACACACACACACACACACACACACACACACACACACACACACACACACACACACACACACACACACACACACACACACACACACACACATACGCTATAGCAGATGTTAAGGATTAGTGTGTGTGTATGGGTGTGTGTGTGTGCGTAGCCTCAGGCAATGTTCAACAATGCATTATTCCTGAGTGCACCAGTTAAGAGGGGCACTCCGTCTCCATGGCAACCACCCCGGCTCTGATGTAAACATGGGGGTAGTCGAACGTCAGCCCCAATAAAGTGGAAGATTTGCCCCTTAGATTACAGACAGTAGAAGACAAAGTGTAAAGATGTCACCGTTTCTTTTAAAGAAGCGTGAGTGTCGTCTGTTTGGGTAAAGTGAAGGTCAATTGATCACATCATGAATACATATTTCCTCCTCATTTTCATCCAAACTCAAGCACTGTGAACATCAGCTCAAAATGAAGCTGAAGAGCAATTTTGGTCTAATGAAGGGCACATAAACCGCTTCTAAAAGATTAACATATCCTTTTAATCTAAGCCTGGTTAACTGAAAGTTTGCTCATAGCATCCTGAAAATCTTGATCTTTAATCTTAGATGTAATTAAAGAAAGAAAATCAACAAAGCCACTTACTCCGTGGCTAACATCTGAGGAAACCCTGCTTTGTTATACAATCCAGACTGCTGCCAACTTTTGGTAGCCCGCAGAGAAGAATGGTGGATTTCTGGAGAGATTAGTATAATCACTGGAGTCCCACAGGGGCTAAATATAGGTCGAGCAGAAGCAGAGAATCTAAGCTAAGAGAGGAGAAGGTACCGGTGGCCACGGGCAACATTTTGAGGCAATGTTGCAGGGGAACTGTGACCAACAGTGTGTTGTTTCATTATACGTCTTTTTCTTTGAGCCCACTGATCAGCTGTGATCGGACTAAATCTGCCCTTTTGTCATCCACAGTCTGTTAACACCGTCCACATTCATGAAACACGTATCGTTCATATCACTGTAAAATGCTGATTGTTGCAGGTTCATCATCATGGGATGGCTCGCTTACACTTTCTATGACGCCCATATCTATAATCCATTATAATCATTATTATACTGCATTATAATCTGCATATGGTACTTTATAATAAAATATATAGTTATAAGCACTCATAAATGATCATAATGCTTTATAGCAATAATCACAACACATTATAAAGCATTTTATAATGTGTTATAAGGTCAAGTGTCATCATACTGCTCAGTACATTTCCCCGCTGCGGCACTAATAAAGGATTATCTTATCTCTTATCTTATCTTACTTCACTCACTGACATTTTTTAAGGATCATAGTGTGTTATAATTCCCATAGTACATTATAATCACTGGTATAATTTATTTTAGCCTGCTTAGAAGTTATTCTAAGTGGTCATTGTTTGCTTTAAGTAAATAAAACAAAATATTTTACAACTATTGTGTGTTGTTTTTTCACTTTACTTAAAGCCAGAAATGACAACTTAGAGTATTTTATAATCACATTATAATGCATTATAAGAGTGATCATATTGTATTACAACAATGGGAATCATAATAAGATCCTTACCAAAATGATTATGAAGTTTAATGATACCTGACCTTCTACAATAGGGCGTTATAAAATGCTTCGTAATGTGTTAATTCTATAATATAGACTATACAGCGCAGTAAGCAGATTATAACACATTTTGAATATGTTTATAATGAATTATTGACACGGGCTTCATAGCAAATGTTACTGAGCCATCAGTTGTGCTAATCAGTCTAAGCGGGAGGGAAACTTTCACTTCATCACTTGTGCGTTGGCTTCTCTCAGATTCATTTGAACAGAACAGAATGTGCAATCCTGAAGTGTAAATGAGTCTTTCTGCAGGAGAGTAGCAGCATTAATTCTCTTCTGGAGGAAAACGCGGAGTTAAATATTGAATGGTATTGTGTCATCTCTTCATATTACACTATCGCATTCAGTTAAATCATACACAATATAGTTTTGGCACATTTGTATTGCCCTGTACCATTTTGTATCATTTGTCGTCAGTTCTGCTGCACTAATTGTACAGTGTTGTGAAGTGTTGAATCATACTTTGAATTATGTTGCTTGTTTCAAGACTTTACTCTTTTTTTGCTGTTTTTCTTGTGAATTATTGAATAATTTTGCTTCCTCGTAAAATCGCCTTTACGCATACGATCGACGACGTCAGAAACAGAACATTGCTTCATTTTAAAGGGTCACATGCCAGATCAGGTCACATGCATTATTCTTTATTGGTCAAATAAGATCATATTTGAGCCTGTAGTTACTCAGTAACAGTCATCAATGAGTAACTAATGGTCCAGTGTGCTGCATTTTGGAGAATCTATTGGCAGAAATGTAATATTATATTCATAACCATGTTTTTATCAGTGTATAATCACAGGAAACTAAGAATTGTTGTATTTTTGTTAGCTCAGAATGAGCCCTTTATTTGTCCAACATTCATTATAGCCTAACATTATATCATAGCAAAGCAGAGCAGAGCATAACAAAGCTTTGTTTGTGTCCATAGATGATGACACTAACAAATAAAACAACAGAACGCACCACACGATAAAGCTAATACAACAGGAGAACAGCTTTATTTTCACTCTTTCAACAACAGCTCACGATAACAGTTTGTAAAAAAAAAATCTTGTTCTGTGGTTCCCTCGGAAACAAACAGACGAGTGTTGAGTCAAACCAACTAAACCCAGCGTGTCATGTCCACCACCTCATCCAGGCAGAGCCATTATTGTCTGGAAGCCACACAAGCAGAAAAGTAGGGGCGACGGGGGTTATAATGCTCTTGAGTGTGTTTATAAGTGTGTGTGTGTGGATCCCAAACTCTCCCTCCATTGGAATGGGTTCTAGTGTGTGTGTGTGTGTGTTTGTGTGTGTGTGTGTGTGCGTATCTGACAGCTCAGATGAGGACTGGCTGCAGGCAGCTGCTTTGCTCGAGGCCACATTCAGTTCCGTCGCACTGCATTAGTCCCCAACCAACCTGTCACCCCTAGCAAGAGAGTGATAGCACGCAGCACACACATACACACACACACACACACTTACGCTACTAAACACATTTACACACTTTCATCAATCACCAGTTTCCCATGTGCGCAAAAAGCACATAACAAAAGCACACAACAAAAGCACACAACACGCCGACCCATGCAAAGTAAACGTGAAGCAAAGATCACTCCCCACTTAATTTTGCGCTGATTGTACATGGTGGCTAGCCGCGGCTTCCTGAGTTTGGGGGGGTTAATCAGAGAGACTATCGCTAAAGTGCAGTGTGTGAGTGTGTGTATTTGTGTGTGTGTGTGTGTGCAGTCCGTCAGTGCTGATATGCTAGTGAGGGGGACTAACCGGAGTTGAGTGGAGTCTTTTGTAGCGCAGGCGAGGCCCTCAGGCACAGCCCCAGACCTAGATCCCCCCACCACCACCAGCAGCCACACATCGCACACACACACACACACACACACACACACACACGGATAAGCGCACACACACACCGCATGCATATGCCCTCGGCCGTCGTGCTGTAGATCTGATGTGACAACTACAGTGGGGCAGACTTTCCCACCATCACCCTGCGTTTTCGACGGGATGTGACCGCGAACGTGATGTGTGTGTGTGTGCAATGGCGGTGGGGTGGGGTTAGCTGAGGGGTGCCATAATGAGGCTTGGTTTGGTGGGACAGATGTTGGGATTCGGAGGGCATCGGTTGAGACAAGGAAGTGATGGTTCATTAGTATGAGAATCTCTCTCTCTCTCTCTCTTTCAGCCTGTCTGCTTCCTCGTGTTTTTCTGTCTCTATCACTGCCTCTCTCTCTCTCTCTCTCTCTCTGGTATGATTTCCTGTGCCCGGAGCCACTGACAGAGGCAATTCTTCCCCACTCTGCTGCAATGGTGCATCTCTGATTAACTTTTAATGACTTCACTGTAACAGCCAGACACACACACACACACGGAGGCCAACTCTGGCTGGAGATGCAGGCCGGCTATGAGATGAATCGACCGAGAAGTTTGCACTTTGGCTCAGCCGGGCTAATAGCCCGTAATGGAAGCGATATATCGGAGCAATCAGATAGGATGGAGAGTTACAGCCTGTTTTTCTTCCTCTTGCCCTCAGTTGAGTGCAGGGTGGTTGGGCAACAGTGCTCAAGAAGTTACCTCATAACTGCTGTGATCATGGATGAGGATCCAATCTTTGAATCTGGATCTCATTTTTAACCCCCGTGTTATTGCTCCTTCATGGTAGTGCTGATCTAAATGTATGTTACATTCTGGCGGAGCTGTAGACTGTAAACATGAGATATTAACTTGAGTCAGACATGAAGGGCCACAACATCAATTTTACATGTCGAAGTCAATTTACTAGTCTCAAGGAGGACTACCCGGCCTGTTGAAACAGTTGTGTCTGGTAACTGCATCTTCGGTTGGGAAACTACACATTATGAAGAGGAAGCCTGCATTATAAACTTGTGGTGTGGAGTTCGAAAGATGTGGGTGTTTACTAGTGAAAGATGCTGTCTAGTTGCATCATGGGAAGTGTGTGCTCCAGTGCTTTTGGAACTGGATCCATTCAAGAGACTAAGGAAATCTCAAAACTTGACTCAGACTTGAATCAAAAGACTCGACTTGGACTTGGCACAAATGACTCAAGACTTAACTTGGAGTTGTCTCAAATTACTTGAGACTTTGATCTGACTTGTCTCTTATGACTTGATTCTTGACTTAAACGTGTCCAAGGCCTACTGACAAACTCAGGACATGATTCAAATGATTTCGACTTACTGACAGACTTTAATTAAGAATTACTTTGGCTAACTCGTGACTTGACTTGGAATTGTCTTGAATGACTTGACACTTGGCTTGGACTTCCCCCATAGCCTTTTATATATTATATTAATTAAAATGTTATATAAATAGCTCTGCCTTGACGTGTTCACATCGTCCCATTGAATCTAATTACACTGTTACGACGAAGACATGCTCAAACAAAAAAATAGTGACGCGGAGAACTGTAGCAGCAAAGCAGACAGAGAGAGACTGCTGGCAGCAGCCAGGGCTTTATAGACTGGGAACACTGGACCCAGGTGTTCCCAGTTGGCCCTAACGATCCCCTGCCACCAGGTATCTGGAGCACATGACAGATCAGCAGGGAAAGGCATTGGGTGTCACAATACAAGATGACACCAGAATGTACATTATTAAGCATAACTGTACTGCATTATACAGAGAGGTGTTTATGTCACTTAGGCTTCGCTCATTGACATGAATGAGGTGGATTGAATAATAAAAACACCTGTCTGCATAACACGATACAATTCACAGCAAACTACAAAATGCACTTTTTTCAAAATACAGTTAGACTGAGCATTAAAACCTTCATGAAAGTAGGATTTACTGCAGGACTGTTGTATCAGACTGCGTTAGTTCAAATGGCAACTGAGTGTATATTACGCTGAGTAATACTTCAGTCATTTTACGGACTTAATTTATTGATAAAAGCAGCGAAAACTGACTGATGGAATTAAGCCGAAGCTCAGTGTTTGAATGATGAGGAAAGTTTGTCAAAAAAAAAGGAAAACAGGTGCATACTCTTAAACTATCATCATTATATGTTGTCTACTTTGTGATCTGCTCTGTCTTCATCAGTCACATGCAGAGAATCCACATCTGTGAAACACATTTTCATTTGGTTTGTTTTCTCCTTGGGGCGGAACATAAAAATGATATGATCGTAAATCCCACATAAAAGAATAAAACAATGCAAATAAAACCAATGCATGGACGGCCATTAAAATGAAATGTCTTTATGAAGTGTGGACGTGCCTGTCTCCGTATACCTGCTGAATAGGCAGGCGAGTGTTGTCAGGGTATTGATGAGTTCAGCCATTTTGTTTTTTCTCCGGGCAAAACTCTCTCTTTCATGTTTCTGATCAGAAAGAAGGAAAACAGTTATGAATTAAACATGCGGGCGAAATACCTCTGCCAAATCTATACCTTACTGCTTTTCCAACAATGTTTTTTGAAGTGGGCTTTTTTTTATCATACTCCTCCCCTGCCCCTACTCTTTAGGCTGCTCTGTCTACTTTAATTCATTTCACATTTACTTTCTACAACTCGCCGAGCTGCTATCAATGTGTAAATGTATTAGGCTTGTTTCATGTAACAGGTTGTTTGCAGCCCTGCTGCTGTGGGAACTGCCTCATGAAAACAATATTTGCATTTCTGGTCCTCAGGTACAATTTCAGAAATAGAGTTGACAAAACCTAATCTCACCACGGGGTCTCCGGTTTAGGAGCTCTTCTGGAACTTTCCATTGTATCCCCGTTGGCTTAAAGTTGAGTTTCAGAGTTTGTTCTTGACTTCTTGAATCTCACCTCAAGGTCCAATCTTAGCAGCCGTTCTGGAGCTTTTGATCACATGACACAGTGTTCCTCAGAAGATGGAGGTCAGAGTTGAAGGTGATGGAGTTTAGAAGTTACTACTGAAGGTTTTATAATCATTTTGCTCGATGATGTTTATCATTCTTTTCTCTCCCAGTTTGATCAATATTGACATTTTAATTGGAAGTGATCAGCTGGATTTAAAAAGAATACATATATATATACATATATATATATATAAATATCTCCAGAGGCCAAGGAAAACCTTCCACAGTGATTTAAAACAGAGAATTAATGCAAGACACGAATCAAAAGTCAATTCAGGCAGCACTATTGACTGATGTTAGGAAGATATTTAGGTCCTGAGTTACTAATGGATGCAGATTCAAGCTGTGAAAAGCTACAGGTGCATTTTTACATTTCTAAGAATTTCACGAGTTTACTTAGCTCGAAAATTGCCATTGCTATCGTGAGACAGGACACTGATATTGAACCACCCTGGATTATGTCCAATGTCAGCAGTTAAAAAAAATAATACAGTATCTGTGCATGGCAACTGGTGTTGAGATTGGTTAAAGATCATGTCTGGATACAATAAATAGGGTTAGGGTTAGAGGAACCGCAAAGCTGGGAAAGATTCTAATGCATAGAAACGTTACTTTTGGATTGTGACACGACACGACTTCCAGTCCTCTGCATGCATATTTGAGATAGAAAGGAATGGATTAACATTGACGATTGATTTTACTGGGCAAAATGGATGCACCTCTCTCAGTAGCCAAGCTATAGCATAAATAGTATCTTGTATCGGAAAATGTATAAATGCAAGTTTGGGGTCTTGTAGCAGAGTAGTGCAGTGGGTGTCAGGTAAGAAAGGTCCCTTATCAGAACTTAGCTTAGGGCCTCAGGGAGGTCAGGGCCCGCTCTGATGTTTGGTGCAAATAGTGCGCTATACAGAATAATCCAATATGAACAAATTTGGTGGAGTTGAGCTGACACAATGATATCCCATCTCAGCATTTCACTGCACACTGTATGGATCTCCCTCTTATCAAACAGGACAGTGTGTTCAATAGTCTCTAGTGTGGAGTGGCATATTGCACACACTGCTTTTCTTTGAATTGTCAGATAAGTCAATCCCTCTTCTTCCTTTCTCCCTCCATCACCTCTCCGCTAATCAGGATGATCATCTGTCACATCCGCATACACACACTTTGCTTCCTCCAAGGCCACCGTTGTCATTGGTTATGCTAAGTGTGTTTGTTTCTGTGTGTGTGTGTGTGTGTGTGTGTGTGTGTGTGTGTGTGAGGTCACGCTGATATCTCAGGTTCCTGAAAACCTGCAGTGAAACAAGCCTCACCCCGTCGCTAACGCATGACATCTTATTTAATGTTTATTGTCACATGACGGTTTGACAGCTGCCTCAGAACATATTTTCTTCAATCTTTGAGGAAAAATTGAAAGAGAGTTTCAACATAAAAAAAACACAACAAAAACATAAAAGATATAAAAAAAACTGGAAAAGTATTGGTTCGTTTTTTTTGGGCTTCAAATGTTAAAAACTGTGTATTTCAGTGCTCTGTTGATAACAAAATAAGACTCTTTGGTAATCATGGAAAGAAGATCAAAAAAAGTTTTTATGATGTAAAAAAAAAGGCCATCAACCTCTCAAAGCACATACATAACTTAATTTCTGTGTATGTGTTGTGTCCGTCTTGTGTTGTGTCCGTGAGTTTCTGCGAGAGTGTGGTTGAGTGCTATGCTGTGTTGCATCTCCCCGTGGTGGAGATGGAAGGCGACATGGCGGGCTGCTCTCTGTCAGAGGAAGGCGAGTGTTAATATTTAACCGAGGGAGGCTCTATTTAGAGCCCGCCGCCTCTCCTTCTCCCTGGTGGACAGCACAACGGCGATGCCGACCGGCGCCGTTATGGAGGAAAGCTGTAGGAGGCAGCCGCACGTCACTAAGTCTCCCTGACAGAATCAGTTTGCAGATGAGCTTTAAAACGCGTCGCACTGTTTTCCATGCCTGCATGTGAGTGTGTGTGTGTGTGTGTGTCCTGACGATCTCTAATTTAAGAGTTTCTCCTCAGAGAGACTTGCATGGCATCCCAGCATGCTTTGCACCAGAACTCACAGGCCCATTGCAGGGCATTCGGGTACAGCAGTGCTCCCCGAAAGCCGACTGAGCTCTCACGTTTCCTTCATCCCCTCAGTTGTTGTTTTAACCTGAGGTAACCTCAAGTGTCTTCTTCTGGGTCTCAGCGACATCTTGAACTCTGCTTTCACATTTGTGCTGTTTAGAAAAATCCCCTTTACCAAGCAGTGTGTCCAGTGAGTACGTTAACGTGAACATGAAGGCCTTTACACACCAGAGGAGTTATGAACACACAAATTCTACGTGAAATACTCGCCTGCGAACATTATATGTCTGGGGCTTTCATTGTGAAAGGAGAGCCTCCGTGTTATTAGTGTGAAAGTATTCATGAAAAAAATAAAAATTAGAAAAAATGTATTGATGCAGGTGATTGGATGACCCATCTGTCAATCAAACTCTTACCAAAGACAGTCAGAAGAAGAGCAAAAAACATCTTTCTCGTTGAGAAAATACACTATGACTGATGCTATCGCAGCGTTTACACTAACCTCTTCAGGAGCGTCCATTGTTGTTTAGAACAAACAGCGTGTCTCCTTGTCATCTCGCACACACCCAGGGCACGCCCGTGGCTGCCAGTAACTCCGCACAGGACTCTGATTGGCTCTGGCTTTTCGGACACAAACACTTGAATTGAATCATTACTTGAAGCCCGACGAGATGGATTTTCATGTGATATGTGATCCAGAGATTACAGGATCATTTCTCGCAGTTGGAATGCCCACAATCTGATTTCTTATACAATCTTAGACAAACACTGATTAAAAACACTCATTTCAAAGAGATTGCAAACGCAAATTGGATGCATGGAAATGTAGAGACTTCATGAACTGGCTACACACAGTCACTAAATAGATAAATATATACACACTGCACACTGGCTTCTGGTTTTAATCCACCTCATTGCTGCTGGATGGAAATCGGTCTTTTCATTATACCTTGGAGATTTCAATAAACATCTTTGGCTTTTGTACAAGTTCGGAGGAAAACCTTCCACAAGCACATTGAGAAAGCGTATGAATCTTCAACAAAACTCAAAGAATGGAAGCCAGTTTGACATTTAGGACATCTTCACCAACGTGTTTTACATTTAAAGCTCTTTCTTTGTTTTTTTTCAGGATCAAATGGCAGCTCTCCCACTGGGTGTGAATTAATGTCTACGCCAGGAATCTCTGCTCCATGTTCTTCCTCTTAGAGCCAGTTTGTTCTTTGGCTGTTGAAATGGTCTCAGTAAACAGAACTTTAAGAGAATGCATTTGGTTTAGGGTCTGCTCAATACATGTACAATATTGAGCAATTATCCATGTAGATACATCAATAACGTTCAGTTTAATGTATTCATGTTCTCAAAGACATACGACGGATATTATTAAAAGGGCAAGCCTGATGCTCGTCTCATACTGTCACTTATTATTTAAGTGTAGAAATGAAATAACAGACTTGTAAACCTCTATGGACACTTTAAGATGAACCCTTTAAGTCCTGGATCAATCTTTCTGGAGGAATGTCGGCAAACTGTGGGATGTGAAGGTCGGAAGTGGCCTCTCTTAACCTTTAACCTCCAAACTGAGACCTTTTGTCAAGTGCTCGACAAAAGCTTCTGTCCAGCACGAGGAGTCCGGAGCTCCAGCGTTGACCCCTCCCTCCCTCCCTCCCTCCCTCCCTCCCTCCCTCTCCTTCCCCTTTTGTTCAGAGTTCTTGTAGGCATATGGATGTGAGGTGTGATCGTGTGTGTCTCCGACTTCTTACCTGCCCAGTTGACTAAATTCTCAAAATAAATATGACAGCTTGTAATTTTGGAACAATAAAGCGTGGAATGATAACAGGGTAAAAAAACAACAACTGTACTTTAAACTGAACATCTACACTAAACTGCATTACCTCCATCAGTACAATAACACGGTCCTCATGTAGTCATTGCTCTGTTGCTCTCACTTTCTCTCTTTGTCAGAAAAACTGATTCACCGATTGATTTCCATCAATCCTGCTGATTCCTTTTCTTCGACAAGTACCTGTTGATGAAACTTTGCAGGTAAGGGAAATAATTGTCCTCCCTTAACCACTTAAAGGCTTTTAATGTGAAACAGATAAAGAAATGTGTTCTACAGCAAACATGATCAAAATGTATGAAGTGTCCTGTCCTGGTGATTTAGGTATTTAAGATGCTCTCTTGTCACATTTCCACTGTCACTGTCAGAAATAAAGGCAGACACATCATACTAAACATAATAAAGGAGGAATGAGGAGTAAAAGACTCTGTTCAATCTCAAAGAAACCTCTATCTGCAGTTGAGGTCAATAAAGCCTCCAGCTAGTATTTGTGAATTTATGGTACAGAATAAATATCGGCACCTCCAGATAGCATCTGAAAGAACCCGGCAGGTAACGGACCATAAACCTTGATTTGCACCAGTTGACCCTGCAACAAGCCGCAGATGTACATTTAGTTAATCTTACTTCTTTGACCACTAATATTCATCTTGTGATACTTTCAATCTGACTTGCGACTGGTGGTTACTGAAGCAGATGCTGCTATCCCAATAATAAATTAAGAATAAACCCTTGCTGTAATACTCAAGGCTAGCTCCGGCAAATTTAATTAGCAGATACGGATAAAGCATTTACATGTGTGTGTGCATGAGTGTGTGTGGGTGTGCGTGATCTGATGGGATCAATAGTGGTTTGGGAGGCCCAGTTGGCAGCTGCTGAGAGCAGGAAACAGGTGCAGACATGGCTGCTTGATGTACAAGGCGACTGAAATGAGATGAAACCAATTGACCCCCAGAAGAACCAATTAATTACACTTAATCTCCTGTAACAGTGAAACTCCGAGCAGCTCGACTGCGGGCAGATCAGCGAGGAATGCCGGGATCCAGCACAGTCCCCCACTCATGTTTCCACATTTCTGTTTGAAATAAAGTGAAAGAGTTGAAATGTTTGCTGCACAGCAATTAGGTGCAAAATGTTGCACAAACGAGAAGAGAAGAGAGAGCGAGTCAGAGATTGACTGGGAGGATTTTCCTTCCTTGGAGTATTGTGGAGCAGCAGCTGAGATGTTAGGCATGCTAATGCTACTGCTAATTATGCAACTGTGTGAAACTGGCCAGCAAAAAACACACACAGACAGACACGGCGGCGCCTCAGAGACAAACAAACCGGCCAATGCAAATACAACAGATAGCTTGTTAGTCAGTAGGATATTGAAAAGAAAATTGGGAACGATATATGGCTAAGATCTGATCCAAAATCACCAACCGTGGGGCCATGCTGCATTAAGTTTGTTAACGTCTGGACTGTGAGGCTCTAAAGTAAAATATCTTTTCTTTGTTTGATTCATGACGTTAAAAACAGCCACAATTTTCAGCCGCCAAAGTGCAAAACCGTGGTGCCAGTCGTCGTCTGAATTTTCGTAGCTCTGAAACTAAGCGAGGTGAAGATCCTGAAAGATACCCAGAGGTACCACGGTTTCACAGCTGGAAGCTCATGTTACCAGTCTTTGGAAAAAAAGAGGAGACGGTTAGAAGAACAGGGAAAACATGGAAGTATACAAACGAGGTGGGCGGAAGGCAAAATCAGGTGAGTAATTGAGGGCAGGTGTGGCAGAAACACACAAGGGCAGGAACTGAAAGGACAGGCGATGTCAGACTTCCAAAATAAAACAGGAAATAATTAAAGAGATAAAGCATTAAACAGATTAGCAGGATATTACACTCAGTAGTCATCAGTCTGACTGTTTAATTAGTATTTATTCTTGAATTAAGCCCTTTTAGCTATTCCCCAAAAAATCTGAATGATTGTCTGTGACTTTGTTTCTTTGGCTGCGCAATAATAATATAAGTAATAACGATAATAATAATACATTAATAATACTACTAATAGTAATAATAATAATAATGGACAGATGTTGTATGCTATTTACCCATCCTGAGCAAGAGGCTATTTAGGAAAGAAAGAATTCATATTTTGAATGAATTTGACAGTATTAGAAATCATGAAGAAAATGATGTTACGTAACATTAAAAACGAGCAACAATTTCATCAAAAACCTTTCCAACCCTCGGGTGTGTTAATTAGCAGTAGGTGCATTCAGCAGGGTGGAGGAGGATGTTTGAGGTGTATAGGTATCAGGTGGCCTTCTCTTCTGAAGAACCAGGCTAAAATTTGGAACGCTGCCCTAATTGAGTGCCCCTCCCTTGGCCAGCGTGGTCCTGGTGTCCCCCCTCTCGGGGCCCGGGGGGCCGGTGTGGCCGTCTGGGGGGGCCTGACCCCAAAACCCTGCCTGAGGCACTGACTGCCACCAGCCTGAACCCTCCCTAACCCCCAACTAGCTCACTCCCCTCCCCGGCTTTCTTTCTCTGATGCTGTGCTCCTCTCTGTCCAATTGGCTCAGAGCTACAGACTTCTTTTGTCTGTCCTCATTAGAATACTGATCCTGCACACACACACACACACACACACACACACACACACACACACACACGCACACACACACACACACACACACACACACACACACACACACACACACACACACACACACACACACACACACAAAGACACGTTCATACACACATTAATTTTTCACTAATTGCAGTATCATTAGTCGATCTATTGCTAGCCAGATGGTTAACAAAGGAATTTGAAAATTAAACTGAGAAAGTGGGAATAATTTCACACTTATTGTGCTTATTCTGGTTAAAAAAATACAATCTGTAATGGAAAAAAGGTCCTTAATTTGGTATAAAGGTTTGGTTCAAATAGTGAAAATTACAAATTTCACTTTTACAATCCGTACAGCATATACAATCGACCTCTCTGACCTCTGTGTTGTGTCTTCTATGTGTCTTTGGGAGTCCTTGTAGTGAAACTGATGCTTGTAAAGACAGAATAACATGATATAGACAACTCCATTTTTGGACTGCATGAGACTTACAGCAGCAGAAGGTTGGCTCATTCACACTCACCTCATTTATCTCCCCTTGACACATAAACCTGTACATGTGCATCCAACAAGACCTTATCATGCGCAGTCCAGTCACCAGGAAGAAATGTCGGCATTTTACGTTTCTACGTTTTTGCATTCGGTCAGAGCAAGTGACGCAGTGCGGCATGGGCCTGTTGCTGAAAGTGAGAAAGTCCACTAAGGGTTGATTGGTCAAACAAATACAGGACTATCACCCAGGAGGCCGATGTCCATGTCCCATGTTATGCTTGTAATATTTATATATACAATTTTTTTGTTGAAATCAGAATTGTTTTTTGACAAACTTTTCTGTCTGAATCTGTTGATTTTTGTTAATGTTTTTTGTTTTAGGCAAACAAAATTTAAAAATAAATAGTAACTCAGAAATTTGTACTAATACTGCCAAGATGTAAATGTCAACACATGTAGAAAGGTACTGACTGTAACTATTTTGGATATTGGGGGAAAGGAAATGGAGAAAAACAAGAACATCAGCTACTAATTTAAAATATTTCTTATTTTATTGTAATTTTAAAAATGTCAACATTTTTTAAAAATGTCAAAAAAAATAGAAAATGTCACAATTTTTTTATTTTTATAAATTGAATGAATTCCCAGTCCATGCCAAACAGGCCTCTAAATGTGTATACCCCTAAAACAAGTATTTGGTTCACACTTTTAGAGGTGATTTTCATGCAAAAGATATTTCAAACACATTCATGTATGCCTGTGCTTTAGCAGCAGTGTAAAAACATGATCAAAAACGATGCAATCAGAGCCTTCACTAACCAACCTGTTAAATTTGTGACTGTGGTAGTCGTAGTTATGGACAGCATTGCCTATTTTAGATACAAAGAGAGATAAATCACGTATAACATTGTGCAATTGAGCCGGTCCCTTCAAACATCTCTCCTTCATCCACCGGCAGCTGTCCATCATTTTGACTGGCAGCTCCTAGGAGGGCTCTGACGGGCAGATGAGAGCAAGAAGCCGATCTCTGCCTCAGAGGCAACAGCGGCAGTCCTGTGTTCTACCTGCCCACCTCCCACCGCCTCCTCCTGCTCTCCTGCCCGCCTCCCACCGCCTCCTGCAGGCTCTCCTCCCTCCTTTGCCTGCAGCCAATAAAAAGTGGACATCATCTCGTGGAGGAAATGTATTGTTCACATGGACCAGAGTGCTTTCTCTCTCTGTTTGTCTGGCTGGCTCTTGTTAAAACATCAAGGAAAGACAAGAAAGTGCAACGTACGTAAACTTGTCACCAAGAGCAACAGCTGCATTTAAGAGCGTCACTCTGGCATCTGTAGCCGGCAACTGTGAGAAACTTCACTAAACCATCTCGCACGGAGAGACTTCATGCCGCTCCCTTTTCTTTCCCACGTCTAGTTTTAAAGTTTCTCACCTGCATCATGCTGTCCAGAGGTGAGCTCCATCTCCAGGACCACCTTCATCCTCCTTCTATGGACCCTGACCCCGCTTCTGAGGCCCACCGCGCTCTCCAGGACCACCTTCAGCCTCTTTTTTTTATAAAAAACGCTCCTCGCTCTACGCTTTACCACACCTCGCTCCCCAGGCTCACCTCGTTCCCCAGGCCCAACCTCGCTCTCCAAGCCTACCTCGTACTTCAGGCCCACCTCGTACTCCAGGCCCACCTCGTTCTCCAGGCTCCCCGTGGCCACTTGACTTTCCAGCTGCCTCTGCAGGCCCACGCTTCACTCCACAGGCCCCCACTAGTCTCCAGGCTCCTCATGCCCACAGCCAGTCTCTTTGATGTTGCCCTCCTGGCAGACAACATAGGGGTTGGTGGATGGATTGGTGTGTGTGTGTGTATGCGTGTGTGTGCACACATGCACAAACACCAAAAAGAAAAAAAAAATCACACCAGCTATAAGGCGAAGAAGGCTCATTGGTGTCTATGTATGCATGCGTGCGTGCGTGCGTGTGTGTGTGTGTGTGTGTGTGTGTGTGTGTGTGTGAACCATACTGGAATACACTCTCTTCTTGTTCACACACACAAACACAGAAAAAAGGAAAACATGAAAAGGACTGGGTGATGAGCAGCTGACAGCAGCTCGACTGGCGCTCTGCTCGGTCTGGCCACAGTGGGCGGGGCTTCTTCTGAAGACTGACACCTGTCACCACCAATAAGACTCCAGCCCGTCAGCTGTCAAACCACACCAGGCTGGCTCGCAGCCTTTTGGAAGACTGCACTAACACACAATGAACTGTATTAAAAAAAGGTTTTCAATAGAACCTAGAATAGATTTACAAACAGAAGGCAAATGACACAAACTTTAGCACAAACTCAATTATTTGAAAACCAAAATTAAAAAAGGAATTTAAGTAAAATTCAGAACTTTTGGGAAACAAAGACTAATTCTCACAATATCAGTATGGGAAAAAAGTATGGACCACATGGGTTACATTCTATGAGTCAATGAGGAAGAGATGCATTGTGATTTTCATTCAGCTTTTCTGCATAAGAGAAAATCAACAACAATCCTCAAAACTTGAATCTGGTCGAGCACAACATACTGGAATTATCATATACATGCAAGTTCAAATGTATTATCTCCCAAACATATTCACTTGGTTGAGAGTGCAAATAATACAATAAAAAGAGACAATTCATAAAAACAAGAGAATACATATTAAAAATAATTCCCGAGGTTGATGATTATTATTATTTCAACAGTCTGCAATGAGTCAGATTTGTGAGGTCAAAGTTGCAGCATAGACACACGTAGACATCGCTCATGTCTTCAGCCTTCATTAGGCTGGTGTAAGTTTTCCAGTTTCCTTAAATGCAGCCCATTGATCAGTCACGTGACCTAAAAGATCACCATAGATAGAGTTTACAAAACATTGTGATCATCTTTTTACAAAATGAATTCCACTCTCAGTGGATACAGAACATTACAAGAGAAACAAGTGACCGCAAGAATAAAATATATATAATACTGCAACCAACTTTTTTAAATATATAAAAAAAGTCAGATACAAATTCAGCAGTGGAAGCTTTGGGAACATGGCAACAAAATAAACTATTCATTATTCATATTATACATTCAAACCTTTAAAAGGCTTCTCTATAATCGCTGGTTGTCACGTTTCCACCTATATAGATTCAGTAATGAATTAACTTATAGTTAATGTCTTGTTATCCAAGTATCTTGGTGGTGTCAGGAATTGTTTTATCAACCTCTGCAAATGTTTCAGGGGTACAGACGGAGGTCAGAAGGTCATTTCATGACTTACCTGAGCCGCCCACGTAATTCCTCCCATGCCGACGGTGCTGATGGTCTCTAACCTTCCAAGGAACCTGTTCAAAACTCTGTAAAGCAGTCGTGCAGTGGTGGGGTTTCTTTTAAGCCAATCGTCTGTACTTCAATAAGGTAAAATTAGCATGGCAGATGATCTCTGATGAACTGACCGTCATCAGTGGGAAACTGTGATGGCGGGCGGGGTCGCTGGCCTCATTCGAGCACTGCGGAGGCGACCTTAGGTCTCAGTTCAACTTTGGTTGACATTCAGCGGTGGTGACGTCTGATGTGCTCTCTATATGAATTAAAGCCAAAGTCGGAACAATTATGTGTCAGTATTCCTCCAGTGTCTTATGAGAGACACATCAGCTCTTAAAAGGAACATTTTGCTCCAGTTATTGCTCTTCAAGGGGATTACGCTTTTTATAGAACTATAGGAATTCACTTACTTCTCCCTCAAGGGGTACTACTTAAATGTCATTTTTGTCAAGCAGATTATGACAAACTTTAGACTTCTTATTAAATATCGCATGTCACAGCCCATCAACCTTGATGTTGAGAGCAACATTAGAAGCTCAATCGTGATCAAATGTGGGTTTGATTTGAAATGAGACAACAATGAGGCGCCGTCAGAGGAGGATTCGCATGCTTTAGCTTGCGGTTGTAGCTGAATGTACGGCCTATGGCTGGCAGGCTGCTGCTAGCGCTCTGCCAGGCAGATGAGAGCCGGGTTAATGTTGGGATTTGTTCCCTAAAGCTACCGACACAGAGGACATACTGATCAGCTCCGCCGTCAGCCTCAAGACCTGCTAATCGCTAATCAGCGCTTACACAGCCTCTGTCTGAGTCTCTCTCTCACACAATTCACCTCCTCACATCATGTGTGTATGTTTGTGTGCAAAGCTAAAACATATGTTGAACTTTTTTATTTTCACTTTTCCTGCCGTGCACTTTTGTGTCCTGACTACAACATAAACATCTATCTGATGAAAGCAATTTAAATAAACTGCCTCAGATACAAACTTCCTCTTAGTATCCTGTTGTTTTTCAGAAAAAAATGATTTCTTACTAACTGTCTGTATATATAATATATATATATTTATTTTTAGTTATATTTAGTTATTGTGGATTTTTGTACTTTTTTGTGTGTTGTTTTTTTACCATGTACCTTGTGTGCACTGTCCACTTTGCTGCTGTGAGCCTGTACATTTCCCCACTGCGGGACGAATAAAGGATTATCTTATCTTATCTTATCTTAGAAACAAGAACAGGGCAAAACCAACACAAATTATTTCCAGGACAATCTATACTGTCTAAGATATGAGACGACTGCAGCAGCTAAAGTTAACGGAGAATCCTAGAAATGAAGAATAAACACAGCTGGATTAGGTAACTGATTATTTATAACAAAGCTAAATCTGAAACTCACCTGCAGTGTACTCGATCTATATACTCTCATGCTGAAAGTAAATTCATGCATATTTTATACAATATTCAACTGAAAAAAACCTTTAACACAAATAATATCATGAAACGAGATGCAGAACACACAACTGAGTTTTTGTTTTACTATTGTTAACTTTCAACTCTTAATTTTGACAGAATTTTTTGCAATGTTGCAATCATTTTATTAGCTAGATAAAAGAAAATAAATAATTTCCTTACAGCTACGCCAGAGAAAATAAATTACAATAGTCCAAAAATGTAGCTGCTAGAATTATTAGATCCATCACTTCTGTCCTCACTTCACCGGCTCCGGACTACAAACTACTTGTAACCTGCAAAACTCTTCATGGTGCAGCACTGCCTTACGTGGCACAACTCCTCAGACCTCCAATGCCCACTTAGATCACAGCATGAAGGCTTTCTAATTCCTCCAGAGATTAATAAGCACTCTGCTGGTGGACAGCATTTAGATTTTTAAATCCAGACTGAAAACCGTCATGTTCTACCTCTCTTACAATTTAATTGCTACCTTACTTTGGTTTTCATTCCTTATTTACAGTCTTTTTAAATTTAACATTGTTATTATCTTTTATCTCTGGAATTGTTCTCTTTTATTTTGTAAGTGTATTGAGAGACTTACTTGCTTGCTTACTATCCAACAAATGCACTTGAACTGACAACCATCATCTATTTTTTGCAGTTGTTATTAATTCTAGCTATTTATTTGTGTAACTTGCACAAATTAAAACAATTTAAATTCAACATTTTTATTACATGTTTGGTCCTTTTATTGCCTGTAAACCTCCATAACTGCCTCCTACACGTGGTTTTGTAATCAAAGAGGACAACATCCTGCCTCGGTATCTGTCTGTCCTCCTGGCAGTTCCCTTAATTCAACATCTCAATCACATCCAGTATCCACAGCTGATTTCACTCTCCCCTCAAAATCATTGTGATCAAAATCCCGACCGTGTGCAGCTACTTCCTGTCCGTCCCACCACTTCCACCCTCAGATTGGAGCAGTCATGTGGAGGGATAATATGGGTATTGTTCTGGGCTGGGCCGGCCTCTTCACAGGAACATCGGATTCTGTTTGAAGTCGTGATCCGGCACGGCCGACTCACCTGCAAGATCAATACGCCGGGTTCAAAGCTGCCGGCTTCACAGAGAACACACTCTTATTAATTTATAGAAACTTCTAGAAACTTTGTCTGAAGGGAAAAAACCTCCAACTCTGTGTGGTGGAGAGACAGGGGGAATTATTAATATACCTGGAGAGAGAAAAAGAGACACAGAGACACAGAGCGAGAGAGAGAGAGAGAGAGAGAGAGGCCGACCAGCCATCTTCTAACACCTCAAATGAATATTTAAATGAGTTACTGTTTGATGTGGATTGATCATAAAAGTGTGTGTGACTGTGTTATGTGTGTCGGGAGGAGACAGATGGATAAGGAAGACGGTTAAAAGACTCATTAGATCAAGAACACGAGTGTGTGTTAGGCGTGTGAGTGTGCACGTGTGTTTAACTCATTAAGGGAGTCTATTTGAGTTTTCCTTTGTTGTCAGATTTGATGATTTGGGGGAAATTTCCAGCCTTGGATTCAAAGCATTCCTGTTCGGCGCTCCAAGCCCGCGGCGTCAGGGAATGAAACACTCTGCATTTATATTTAATGATATCAATTTATCAACAGGAACAATCTCAGGATGTTGGCTCAGATTTGATTCCATGTTCCCCTGTTTTTACCTGAGGGACACATGCACACGTTTGCTCATCGCCGTCCCATTACCATACTCCTTTCTTTCTCTCACATCTGTACGCTGATAATAACCAACAACTTCCTGACGGTGCAGTTCAATCTGTGCCGCGGAAACACTGAGACTGTGGTGCTGAGAACGTGGGGGATTTTCACATGCGAAGCTTACTAAACTAAAATGTTAGGGCGACTTAAGAAAATGATGAGTGGAGCCCTACTGAACATGATGGCTTTTCAATTTTACGTACAGATGTTATCACATGAAATGAAAAAGTCATGACTCACAACTTGAGAAATTACATAAATCAAGGATCATAGCATGTAAACCAAATTATGCTGCAGTGAAATGTCTTTTCAGAGAGAGAAGAGGCATCACTTGATGCCTGAACTGATTCATGATTATAGTGCTGGTCAGGTGCTCTGTGATGATATTCACCCTACTCACATCTTCGTGTCCTGATGCAGCTGCATCTGTAATTTATATTGGTAGAAAAAAGACTGGAAGCCCTTAGAGAATCCATGAAATGATTATTTTAGCATTATTTATCAAATATATTTATTTTATCTATTTTAAATTAAACCAAGAAAGCTTGGTTTGTTTTTATGTCTAACTGAGGTTGGAAAACTAATTTCCTAGGGGGACAAGTTGCAGACGAAACAATAAAAAACAAGACAATAGATAAAAGAATGCTCAAAAACAATGGTGATTAATCAGCACCAGGAACACCTGCGACAACAAAAGTATTACATATTTTTGTTTATTTGACATCTGACTGAGTAAGTCTTGCATTATATGTTAGTGTAAAATATGATATTTGGTGTTGATTTCTTGTACAGAAACTGCAAAAACTACCACTTCTAATAATATGAGGATACATATAGTACACCTTTATGGATTTTGGACACAGCAAATGATTGCAACGTGAACAGAAATAGGGATGAAATAGTAACTTCCGATTCACATGTATTAACTTCAATTAATAAAAGGAGATTGAAACAAAGGAAACTATTTTCTCAGACTCTAAGCTTGGAAACTGTAAACAGAACCAAACCAGATCTAAAATGGAACAGATGATCAGAACCCAACCCAAAGTTTGGATAACATTGTATTCATGTAATTCATACGTTAAATCCAAAACACATTTTATCATGAGAATCAATCTCAAAGATTTTACTCATACAGCGAGTTTGAATGAAGTTTCTTGCTGAAAGTACTTTTTAGACTATGAAGTTGGTTTGAACTGAAGTCAGACTCAAGTTCTGTCGTCCAGTATTCTGTGTCACAGTGTTTGTAGCTGCAGCCACAACTAACCTGATGCAACGCTCTCTTGATTCTGGCTCCTGAAGTTCAAGTCAAAACCTGATTACAGTCCTCAGCTAAAGAGCCTCCAAGTCAAAGCAATGCTGTTTTAATCACCAAGTGTCTGGACCTCCTCCTCTTCATCCTCCTCCACCTCCTCCTAAAGCTTTAATGTGCTGGTCTGTGTTGGACTTCTAGAAGTTGTGTGTGTGTGTGTGTGTGTGTGTGTGTGTGTGTGTGTGTAAATGCTGCATATAAAAGCTCCTCCATCTTCGAAACCAAGTGAACTCGCACAAGCTTAAAGTAACAAGGTTCAAGAGCGCAAGGTTCAACTGGAGCACCTGAAAGTGTGTGTGTGAGAGGGAGATGCTTAAGAGGTAGATATTATATTACTATGTGTGTGTGTGTGTGTGTGTGTGTGTGTGTGTGTGTGTGTGTGTGTGTGTGGACAGAAAGTCCAGTGTGCAGGCCGCTGCAGTTAACTCTGGGGAAGGCAGAGAGAATCCTAAGTCAGTCTGTAGAGAGTGAGGGCTTTCCCTTTCAACTAGAGCTCCCCTGGACTCTCTCTCTCTCTCTCACACACACACACACACACACACACACACACACCTACACGCTCACAAACATGTACGTAGATCCACACACAGACAAGCAAAAACACACACACATACTGACAGAAACACCAAAACACACAGATCCCCACACAAGGCACATGAAGACTTGGAGGCCCGCATGCACACGCAGAGAAAAAAGTACACACGGGATATCGCTACACATTGTTACACACCCAAACACGCACAGAAGCATGTACACTCTCTCTCTCTCTCTCTCTCTCTCTCTCTCTCTTAGTGTCTCTCAGTAGTTCCTTAGTGTTTCATCTGACAGCTTATTCCCAGTATGGCTCCACTCTGTATTCACCCCGGATCCCCTCAGCACAGACACCCTGTGAACACACACTCCCAGGTGGAGATGGGGGGGGGGGGGGGGGAAGGTGACCTCAGTCCACACACACACACACACACACACACAGACACAGATACATGCTCCGACACGTTCACATTCCCGTAAAAAAACAACAACACACTCGCCAGATTCAAATTACAAAATGATTTTCTGCTGTTCACAACTGGGGGGGGGGGGGGGGGATTGTTACTGTATTGAAATTTGCATATTCTTAAAATGTCTGACATGTCTGCAGCTGTCTCCAACTTGTTCTGGAGAGTTTCAGGTGACATACTCAATGTTTTGGTTTAGTAACAGTACGAGCTCAGTCTGTATGTCAGTGAAACAGGCAGAACTAAATAAAAACTGAAACTTCTCTAATTTGGCTCATAAAGATTTTGAAAGCCTATAAAGTGAGAAAAGGCCACTGAATTCAGAAACTCTAATTTGGGGTTTTAAACAGGTTTAGTGTTCCGAGATATAACTGGGTGATAAACATGATCTGTGAAGAGTTGTAACTCTTCACAGATCATGAATAGTTTCATTTTATTCATGAAGGTCAAATGACAAAGTGTCAAAGACGTCACCCAAAGTGACAAACGCACAGTTCCCCTCAGTTCTAATGAACGTTTTGGTGTCTCTCAGCTCATTGTTTTGGTTCAGTCTTAAAACGCTCCACAGTGTCGCAGCAGGGAGCTGTGAAGAAGCTTTAAAAACCCCTCTGACTGTACACACTACCTTCCCAGCACATAATGACATCGTGGAGCCTTTATGAGGTAAAAAGCCAGATATTTCCCTCAGGATTATTTTTTTTGCGAGCAGAGCTAAAAGGAGAGTTGACTTACATTCGTCAGGTGGCCAGAACTCCGAATGAATGCTAATGTTGCTGCGTGTCTGCTCAATTTTTTTTAAATAAGCGACTGTTTGCTTAACACGCTCACCATGTCAACTTCATAAGGTTGTCCCTGCAGAGCTGAACCAAGCCCTTCAATGCAACTTCTGCAGAATACATAAAGAAGTCTCCTGAGGCTTCCAGAGAAGAACAGAGTCTTCCCTCACTCTTCGATTCTTGCAGACCTTTTTTGCCCTCACCCTTCGGCCCATGCAGGCTGGAAGTGTTTGTTTGTTTTCTGTGAGAGCCATCAGAAGTTGGTCCTTGACCATTTTTGAGAATAAACTGACCTGAGTGCTACTCAGCAAAGCACCCCAAACCTGGTTTGGATGCATCATCATACTGCACTGTGGCTTCTTAGCATTTAGGGGACTGATCATATGTTCATATTTAAGTTTGAAAGTTAATCTTGTATCTTGTGTGCTCTTTGTGTGTGAAGGCTGTGTCCTACCTGAAAACATACTGCAGCTCCTGATTGACAGAGTAAACATTTGAGCATTTCTCCCTAATTTCTTGTCTTCTCAGGGTATTACTGTAAACCATCTGAAGTAGTATATCATTCATATACCAGTGCATTATCATGACTTAACAGGACACTTCACAGTCTGTTTTCCTCTCGTGCTAAAGCACTTTTTCTGAAACACTGTTGCATTCTCCAAACACTAAAAAGCTACCACATCATCTCATTCTGTGCAGCACTTCATTTGTTCTGCAGAAGAACGTCTCTGATTTAAAACATTTAATCCATGTGTCAAAAATAAATACATCAAGGCAGTCGAATGTCTGAGGAGCCGTGTCAGTCTGACAGAAGATACTAATTGTGTCTCTTTGCAGCATGTCTCATTAATCCAATGAATAGGTAAAGCAGGCTGAATAAAATGTCACAGAGAAAACAATTTCAACAGCTAATTCACAGGTTCATCGCTGTTAACATTCACCATATGTCTCCTATTCACAATAAGCACCTTACAATAAAACTGAACCAAAGCAGACCAAACCACCAAACCAATCCCTAACTTCCTCCTCCTCCTCCTCCTCCTCCTCCTCCTCTCCCTCCTTAGGTTTCCCCTGCAGCACTTTGGGAAGAAACCCAGCGTCAGGCAAACCGCCTGCATCCCCAGAGAGTGGGTGACATCCACAACATGTGTGTGTGTGTGTGCGTGTGTATACAGTACATGTGTGCACGCATACACATGTATGGACGTGTGTGTGTGTGTGTGTGTGTGTGTGTGTGTGTGTGTGTGTGTGTGCATGCGTATGGATGTGTGTGCGTTTTTTCGAGAGATAGAGAGGGAGAGAGGCAGGGAGAAAGCTGTGGCTTGCCCTAAACCATCAGCCTAGCGGCACTACAGTAATAACCACAGGACTCAGTCACTACCACAGGCAATGTGTGTGTGTGTGTGTGTGTCAGTGTGTGTGTGCATACTACATCTGGATATGTGTGTTTGTACGTGTGGTTAGTGAGTGTATTGATCTACAGCATGTATCCAGATGTGTGTAAGTATACAGTATCTCATTTAGAGGCCTGTAGTCCAATCACGGCTCAGCTCTTCGGTCCCGCGTCTGTCAATCCAACCTCAACAGTGATTGGTTGAAAGGTCCACAGCCATCGCACAAGGTCAAAACAGAGAGACACATAGATAGATAGATAGATAGATAGATGGATAGATGGATAGATGGATAGATGGATAGATGGATAGATGGATAGATGGATAGATGGATAGATGGATAGATAGATAGATGTGAATTATATCATTTTCAAATAGAGGAATGGTAAAATGAGCCTACCCTCTATTACCTCTTTCTCTCTCCCTCTCTCCCTCTCTCCTTCTCTCCCTCTCCCTCTCTCCTTCTCTCCCTCTCTCCCTCTCTCCCCCTCTCTCTGGTTGCTGCAGGGTTGATTGGAGGTTTTGTCACGCCTGCTTTGACAGGCCGGGCAGAGCTCAGGTCCCAACGGTTTGGCAATTATCCTCTAACCCAGCAGCCTACTACTGCACAAATGCACTCGCACACATACACACACACATACATGGCCTGCATGTCAATACGTCAGAGATGGGGAGACAGGCTGTCTGTGTTTTCCATCTCCTTCCCTTTCGCCCTCTCCACATCTGTCTCTCTCTCTCTCTCTCTCTCTCTCTCTCTCTCTCTCTCTCTCTCTCTCATTAGCCGGGTGCGTTTTTGAGGGGAGGAAGGTGTGAAACTCGGAGACTCTTAACATTCCACTCTAATATACAGTCCATCTTAAGCCATGCAGGGCCTGAACTCACACACACATGCACACATCCACACTTACACACACTCCGTAATCCTGGGAGATCAGAAGGGCTCCTCTTCCTCTTGCTAAGTAGCGTTGGAGCCATCTACAGACTCGCTGACGGTCTCTCCAGCTTAGCAAATGTACAGCAGCTTGTCAAGCACAGGAAGTAGCTTAGGCTGTGGCATTAGCTTAAACATGCACTTTAGAAACATGGAGGAAGCCGCAACATCCAGCCTGATGTTCAACCTGCAACGCAATTTGTAGCTTTATTTCAAATTGTAAATCAATAGGATGTACTGGATTCCACATATCTTTGCCTGTGATCGTCAAGCTGAGTCTCAGGTGCATGCAACACAGTAACACTAAAGTCCCTGTATGTATTCCTGTTGATAGTGCAGTGTTTTGGTATTGAACGGACAAAAAGTTGTTGATGTTTTGTACAAATAGCAGGTCAAGCGCTTGTTTGGAACAATAGTGCCAATTAGAGTCAAAACCTCAGAAAATAAAGAGAAGAAATCCCAGCGTGAGCTATACTTTCTGCATTTGTTTGCATCAAAGACAGAAGATCAAATCTGGACTGTATCATATTCGTAGGAACATTTTTCTGGATTGAGGTAATGCAATTTCAAGTGCAGTGGAAGCAACATGGAGGATGTTAATGATATTAACGGCTTAAAAGGGAATTCTGGTTTCAGACAACCTGGTCATATTGCTGAGATTTGGGAATGTGGCCATCACTATAAATCTCAACAGTTGACCCTTTGCTAAGCCCCGCCCCCTGCTGCTACTACTCCATGCTGTCAGAGCTACCATGAAGCCCATCTACCGTTTTCATGAAGCCCATAGAGTAAGTAAAAATATATACATCGTGATACCACGCAGCGTCACTGTTACACAACGTTTGACCATGACTAGCTCCAAATCCACAAAACCTGCCTGAAATTTAGAGTGTCAATTAAATAGTGTCAATCAACAGCCCACTCAAATAGCAATCGTATTATAATATGCATGCTGGCATCTTTAGCAGACCAGAGTAAACATAACGTCAAAAACAAAATCAATGTGATGTGCCATTGGTAATAGTGCTGAAACAATTAATAAATTAATCAAGTCCTGATTCGACAGAAAATGAATCAAATTTTAATGAGCAATAATTGTGTGAAGTGGTCTATTTACATTTTTTTTTAAGTCAACATTTTAAGGATTCCACTTTCTCAAATGCGAAATTTGCAGTTCTTCTGAATCTCATCTTGTTACAAACTAAATTTTTAAATGTTGTGCAGACGAAATAGGTGCTTGGAAGAACTTTATGGCCATCTGCCAATTTATACTGCAGATGAAACAATCACTGCATTCAATCATTCAATAACAAAAACAATCAGTAGCCCTGACTCCAAAACAACAGTAGGGTTCCTGCCTCACTCTTAGGGCTGTTGGAACAATGCCGTCCCTTGTGAGTGTGGCCAGTGGTGTTACAGATGTGGCCATGAATGTGAGGCTAGCTGCCACAGTGACAATAACACGAACAGAGGAAAAGCGAAACAAAGCGATTGCATAGTTAGCTTCAGGTCACATGCCAGATGTTCGCTGGGTCCTCCATGTAAAGAGCTGGCGGTGCTGGATTATCCCACAGAGCTCATCAGACAGCAAAACAGGATGAGTGACAAGAGTCGTGGCGCTGACAGAGGGGATGGACTTACAGCTGGGACAGCAGGTACATGTTATTAGCTGGCTGGTAGCAGAGGTGGTGTGAAAAACATGGAAGTATAGAATAGCACTTGTTTTTATCTTCTCTTTTAGATTTGTATGATCCTATTTAAGTGTTATTTATATTCGTGTTTCTACACACTGAGGCACTCACTGTATATTATAGGACAATTCACTCTTCTTTTCATAAAGCCATTTCCATCTATCATCACCAGCTAGATTTAACCTATTACCTTCCATACATGAAGATATAGGTACTAAAAGGAACATTGTTTCGAAACAAATCTCCATTCACCTCTATTGCATTGGTTGTGGAGGCAGATAGTTTGAAATGCACTCAAATTAAGTCTGGTTTCAGAATACGATTTAAAAAGTTAAACCTATTCTCACAAATGATTGTTGGCACAAACAGAGCTTATTATTTAAAAATAATAAGTATGATAGTATATAGTCATTTGTAGTTTTGACAGAGCATTTTTTTTTCTGAAGAAGTTCCATGACAGTATTCTGACTCCTCGTGAAAAAACAGGATGGGAATCTTCAACAACATGAAGGGTTTTCTGTGTGATGTTTCCTATTGCAGCTACTTATAACAATGAGAATATTTCTATTATGTAACTGCCAATAACCGTCATGTCTTCGTGTTAGAAGCTGAGAATTCACATCAGCAGGTGTAGATTTCCATGATGGGACATTCCCCACCTTTTAACTTCTTAAATCAAGATATTATGTTCATTTCCTCTTCCTGTTTTACAGCGTGGCACCATCTCCGTTTCTTGCTCAGTGCCCTGGGCGGCGTAATCGTCAAATCCATCAACACACTCGCCTCGCATCAGATCAGCACGGCGCTCTTTGAAGGAGATGGACGTTGTAGCTTTATCAAACAGACAAAGCAGTGATCTTCCCTTCCGGCGTAAAACAACTACATACACCTTACAGCAACAAACGTGTCAGTCTGTCTGTGTGTGTGTGTGTGTGTGTGTGTGTGTGTGTGTGTGTGTGTGTGTGTGTGTGTGTGTGTGTCGGTATGGGAGCAGAACAAGTAGATGGGTGTAATTTCATAGGTGTGTGTGCTTGAGTGTGTGTGTGTGTAGGCGGACCTTGCCTCAAGCTAAAGTCATTGAACAGTTAAGGAGTTCCTGCTACACTCCAGGCTAAAGCTGAAATGCAACCGTCTGACCACGCGTGAAATTACCTCCCTTTCATGAGTGCAAAGCACGCGCGCGCACACGCACACACACACACACACACACACACACACACACACACACACAAACACAATACATTGTAACTGGACATTCCCGTATGCACAAACATACTGTATGTACAGCAACTGCACACCTGTAATAGACGAGCAAACACACATGTTAAAAGCATGAAAGCACGGTTGTTAGCAGTAACATGGCATGGTAACATGGAAGTGCCTTAGAAGTGCTAATAACCCTGTCAGTGCCATACTGTGGTTTTATGTCATTTTTGGACTGTGTTAAGGGGTGGAATATCTTTATTTCCTATCCAATGGTTATAAAATGCCTCATAGCAAGCAGATGGAATACAAATAAATGATGCAAGAACGTGAACATACACCTTAAAACACCAAAATGTTAGCCAAATGTATGAGCTTAAGTGTTGAATGAAACAAATTTCCAATAAAATAGAGAGGAGATCTAATTAGGCACAATAAGTGAAAACACCTGTAAGTGTACCGCCGCTGCATGAGAGGGTGGCGGTGGGAGCAGATTAACGACTGATACAAGAGTAATACCCAGGCTAACCTGACTATTACACAGGACACAGTCTTTTTAATGCTGTATGAAGATGTTTACATGAAATACAAAGAAAAGGTTTCGGTAAAGGTATTGTTCATTACTCTCTTTTTTGTCAGCATCAAAATGTTTCAATAATCCTTGGGTGTTGCGCAACAGTGTCACAGAAATGTAGCTGGAAATAGACAGGCACCAACGAGGTCAGCGACCTCATCACATACGTTTCATGAAGAGCTGTTCTGCTTTGGCAATGTAAGTTTTGGGGTAAATATAGTGTGAACCCGGCCTTCTTAAACTTTTATTCATAAAACATGAATTTATCTTCACACCAAAGTTCTGTTTTTGTTTACTTGCTATTTTCTCCCTATTTGCCCGTAGTAAAAGTCAAGGTTAAGCTCATATAATATTCAATATAAACTGAAAATATCATGACCAATCGTTAATGAAATAAATAATGATACTACGTATGAGACAAACAAAGAACCCAGGCTGACAGTGTTAATGGCAAATGCTTACACTGCTACGGGTTGTTTGTAAGTGGACCCAAGTGCAGAACACAGACTTGACGAGCAGATTGCAGGCAGGTGTGCTGGTACTCAGGGTCCAGGTGAACAGCATGGCGGTAACGAGGCACACACAAACACACACACACACGAACAGAGAGAGCGGCAAACCGGGGACCCAAGGCAACACAAGGGAGAGACTTTGGCGCGGCGGTGGCTGTGACACACACGCCTCTGCCACCAAGCAACCGCGTTTAACTTTTCACTGCACGCTATGAAAGTTGCACAGCAGTTTCCACTTAATGTAAATCTTTAATGCAGAATAGCTACACATCAACACGATCTGGGGAGCTCACTCACTCGGAACTCTTATTTTAACCTACTTATGATGTTTCCATCACCCCCCCCAAAAGAAAGGGAGTGAATCCTATGATCTGGAGAACAGGAGTGACTTGCCGATCTCCCCGCATTCATCTGCCAAAGTCTTCAAAAAGTTTCCAATTTACAGTTCAAGGTTGGGTGATGTCACAAGAAGATTTTCTTTTTTGGTTGATTTTGTTGTGCATAGTTTATATAGGAAAAGCCTGGCAGAACAACTCTCCGGGCAGTTACCTTGGGCTCTATCTGACTATAGGTTTTCCATTAGTTCAGCTAACTGATTTTAAACGTTCAATAACACTCAGTCTGTCAATTGACACTAAAAATTGCTCAGCTTACTTAGACTGAAAACTCAATACAGAATTCACTCTTGGTCTCTATACACAACATGTTTATCCACCTGTCAATCAATCAATCAATCTGTGTTAGGCCTTACACACACACACACCTACACACACACACACACACACACAAACAGCCCTGGGTGCCGGTTTAGTAGGGTAATACAGTCTCAAGCGTTTCGCAAGGCAGTGTGTCACAGTGCATTATTCCAATTTCAGATCACAGCGAGCGTCATTTAGACACACACATACAGTATGTAGGCTACTGCTATACACACACACACACACACACACTGAGCCATCACAGCAGTCGTCAGTTAGATTTGGTTCTTTTGAAGCGGAGCAGAAGTGCGGTAATGTCACAGCCTTGGGCGACAGACTGCTAGCACCCTGACACCCATATTACTCCCCCCTGTCCTCCCCCTCCAGCTCACCCCACCCTCCCCTCGCCCAGCCCGCCCGCCCGCCCGCCCGCCCACCAACACCACCACCTTCCTCTTCCTCGCAGTGAACACACTGTAACACACACACACACATGCAGAGACTGTCATGGCATATCTAGCTCCAAACTGCTACTCAGTCTTTGTGTTTTTAATATCTCCATCTCAAATAAAGTGTGCTGTTTCTGGAGGAGTGCTGTCCTCTCCAGCTCAGAGAGAGAGAGAGAATACACTTAGCATAAAATCTGATTTTAGACACTACCCTTGTTTCTTTGCAGTGAGGAATTATACCTGACATTTCAGGCGTGCTCGGTTTTATTTCCCCCCCAAATAAAGCGGTTCAGATAATCAAGCTTTCACACAATAGAAAACTTGTTTACACTTTTTTTTGCAATTGCCAAGACACAGAAACTGGAACTTGTGGCACAATTATCGAAATCACTCATGTGGTCTATTTACTCATCAGGTATGCTGAACCATAAGCACATTGTCTGCTTCACACTTCACAAGTTTGAAATTCTAAAACACGCTTTTTTGGAAATAGCTACACATGGTTATCTACATAAGACACATCATTCAAAGCTGAAAACAGTGTGTGTTGTTTACTTCGCACTGACAATGAAATGCTAGACTCAACTATTAATCACCTGCTCCCTGAATCCCCTGTAACTAATTAGAGCACTTATTCAGAGCTTGAACAGGATTCAGGTTTGCTCTTTGTTGTGCGCAGCAACAATTGAGGACCAATTGTGGGGAGAGAGTGCGAGGACTGTAATTGTAACATGCTGTATTTTGTTAAGAGGACAATACAGTAACTATGTTCATGTTGTCTTCAGTTAAATGAATTGTGTCTGATACTGTTACGCGTATTGAGAATAAACACATAGGCTACAGTTTACAGTATGCTACAAATGACACGGACAGGGACTCCAGATACGTGTTTTATACTTACACTGCATGTGGAGAGAACTATTTATTTGGTGTTTAGTGTGGTGCAATATTTCAATTTCTAGAAAGGTTTTAAAAAAAAGTGACTATATGAAGTGTAAGATATTTTTTTAGCAATATCATAAAACAGTATTTTCCTCTATTTTAACAATCAGCAAGCAGTGACTTGTTTTATCCAGGTCTGTCTAAAGTGGGCTCATTGTAATATGTGATTGTAGAATTATTGTTGGCATATAGAGAGGGGTGTATTTTGGCACATTTAACTGTAAAGCTTAGGTGAGCTCCAATAGCAGCCAAGTATGTGGCACTAAGCTGCTTTTCACTTGTCTTCTCTCCTCAGCCTCCACAAACCAGGCAATTTGTGGAATGTGATTTTAGCGCTCTGACAGCGGTCAGAGCAACAGGAGCTGCTTCTTCTCTCTGTGTTCGCAAATCTGTGACATATCGACTCAGAGATTTATTCAGCTCAAAAAAACCTCGGTGCTTCCACTGGATTTTCCGCGGCTCCCTGCTCTGTCTAGTCATCGGTCACACTCCAGCTCAAGGATGATGTGTGAAAACATTTGGGAGGAAAAGAAAAATACTTTGGCGAAAAAATGTGTGCGTTCATGTGTATGAGAGCTCTTTTCTTTCTTTTTTACGGGTGAGCAGGTCTGTGTTTGTGTGTTGCAGTATCTTTGCCTTTGTATGTGAGTGTGTAAAGTTTATGTAAAGCTGTCCATGGTAACATGGTATTGTGTGTGAGCGTGTGTGTAATATGTTTATTATATGTTGCAGTGAATGGATGCATATTACTTGGTGCAGCAACATGGGTGTGTATGTTTGCGTGTGCGTGTGTGTGTGTGTGTGTGTGTGTGTGTGTGTGTGTGTGTGTGTGTGAGACAGACCATAGCCTGAGGTCATATCTGCGTCAGACGGCTACTTGAGCTCAGTGCCGGAGCATGATCCCCTACGCCTTTAATTAGACACATTAACATACACACACACACACACATACAGTACACGCAGAAACACACACACACACTCACACACACACACTTCTTTACTCTCTCACTTCATCATCTCTCTCCCTCTCTCTCTCTCTCTCTCTCTCTCTGCCTCCCACAATAGGCCTGTTGCATGACCCGAGGCTATGCCGACCACACCACATTAAAACCTGGACTAATCAACCTCATACTCTCATGGACACTTACCCACACACACCCACACACACACACACACACACACACACACACTCTCAGCTTGTTAATTCTCCAAACAGAACATGAACTCAGAGTCTCTGCGGTTACAGTCTGATTAGATGTGGTGACTGTGGCGAGGAGTAAATTAAACACACAACCATAGATAAACAACAGGACGGCCTCGATTTGGGAATAAAGAAGGACGCAGGGATGATTCAACACGTCCCCTTAAGCTTTTTAACTGTACATCGTACAGAGTATGAAAATCAATGTGCCTGCCTGTGGTCAAATCGAACCAATCACCCGCTGAGTAAATGTATAATCATGGTGGTCAAAGTAATGTCGCCACGCTCGACTGAGTCATTTCACATAGAGGCAAACTGAGAGGCTCTACATTTTGTAGATGGAAGAATGACAAGATAGCAAAGGCCACCACAAGTGACGGGGGACATGGCGACATCACTAACGAGTCCATCAGGGCAACAAGAGTGTTCAAATGATCACACCGGTTGGTAACGACCTCTCATTTAGCCATATTATCCAAACCAAGTGTTTGGAAATGAAACTGAAAGTAAGCACACTAGAAGGATTATACAACTGCAACCAACTATTTAAAGAACTAAAGGCAAAGATTGAACCAGGACGTTTGCAGACAAAATCTCATATCTGTTTACGGAGAGATTACATCCCTACGAAAGCCAAAAAACAAACAAAAAACGTATTTAATTTTCTTTTCCAAAGTAAAAATTAAAAGATGGAGATGGTTTCCAATTATTAACAATTTCTGACCGCAACTGTTCCTCGATGGACACATCTCAGCATTCTCCCCCAGAAAAATGCATAGTTTCTGCAAATACCCCCAAAATGAGACAAATCCCTCTATTGTCGGACTTTTAACACCGGAGGCTGATGTTTGTTTTCCTTTTCCGGTCAACGTTGGTTTCTTTTAGCCAAGTCTGCAGCCGTTCCTTCACTGTAACAAAGTGTTAATTAACGTAATCACAATTTTTCCCTTCCTTTAACCCTAAATTGTGGTTGTTCATCGTAACCAAACCTTCACGAAACTTTCACCAGATCAGTAGACGCTTACATGTGTCATTTTGCAGAGCATTTTGGACCAACAACCGTATTTCACTGTTTAATTTGGAGGAATTTTATAATGGATAGGAATAATGATCCAAATTACAAAAATAACACCCAAGCATGTTTTGCGTGTGGCGTGATGCAGAGACGTTCAGGGCCAAAATGACGGCAACAATGGAAATCCTGCAAATTGGAAAGTACTGGATTGACCTGCGAGGGGTTTTTTGAAGGCAGACACCAATATTTCTGCGCTCCAGCTGCCCATGGATGGTAATGGTAAATCTGGCTAAAATTTAAAGAAACATGTGTTCAAATAAACTGCACCCACAGTTTGCTTGCATATCTGATTTTAAATTATAAGCCATCCTCAGCTCAATACATTAGTCTAAACCTGGTTCAATGTCTTTCCTTGAGGATTAAACAAAACAGATACCAAGACTGCTGAAAGCTATCAATACCGTACCATTCTCATATGCATGTTGCTTTTCTAGCCACTGACAACGCGGTAACCGAAAAGTCTGCAGCAAATTCATCTGTCGAGAAGTTCACAGATTTAGAGACGAATGAAAAAACAATCAGTAACCCACAGAAACCTTTTTCAAATCAGCGGACTTGCCTTGGTTCGTTGAAAATCAGTAGGTTTCCACCGGTTAGTTGCTTGAGGTGTGGACGTAACAGTAGCCTCAGGGTGCATAGCCAGGGATCCTTGAGGCTGCCATAAGGAAGTATTGTGAGTAATAGAGGCATGCACTGGCCACTAACCTGCAGCTAAATACACTGGGAGGCTCACAAACACTGTGTAGAGTTAGAGGCTTTGATCCATAAACACATAGACACACACAGGCTCCTGATGAATCTGCATATCGATAAAACAATTAAATAATATTGCACTGGCTTCTACATCACATGCATTCACATTACAGACAGGTAAATATGAGAACACACACACACACACACACTCACATACACACTCACCAACTCTAACTCTACCAACTCTCATTGTAGGTTTCTGCAAATCACGGTTACGTTGTATGGCAACGTTTCTGCATTCAGCCAAAGCAAATGATGTATATGGAGCAACCGATGTTGAAAGTTTCGTGGTATAACGAGTATAACAAGTAAGAAAGTCCACTTTGGGGGATGGATCAAACAAACACAGGACCTTCACCCAGGAGACCATTGTTTGTTCCCAGTGTTACACTTGTTACACAAACATTGATCTTTTTTCTAACCTTAACCGATGTTCTATTTAGTTCTATTAATAGTTCTATTTTTCCTAAATCCATACTGCTGTTCAATCAATAATTCATATTTACCACTAAAAAGATTTGACTGTTTCACAAATACTTTCTCTAATATTTCTTTAATTCGAGGAAGAAGGGATACCGATCTATACTTATCCAAGCAATGCTTATCGCCATTTTTAAATATTGGTATTAGCTTTGCTTTTTTCATATTGTTTTTATCATCAGGCACAACAATTTTGTTGGCCAGAGCAGTGCTAATACCTTCAAAATAGTATAATAGATTGTGTTATTGTGGGACTTTGGTTAGTTTATAATCACCAAAGGCAAGGTAAACCAGTGAAAATATTCTAAATATAGTGTACACTGATATTGATGTACATATACTATGTTGAAATACCTTTTAACAGCTAAAAAATCTGAGCAGTAAATTGTCAAAATAAATATCCGGCCATATTTTATGGTTTGTGGGGATCATATTTCATTGAATTTGAAGAAAACATTGTTTTTTTCCCATCATTAGTCTACTATAATAACATTTACTCACATTTTACAACATGTCTTGGCCTTGTTCAACCTCATAATGGTGATGTAGAGGCATCCCTGAATCTCCGCAATGAAGTTGCTGAGTAAGATGTTTTTGTAAATTCTAAGCCTAAAAAAGAAGGAATTTTCCTTTAAATGTCTTCATTCTTTAGCAATGTTTGGTACCTATACAACGTTGAAAAAGGACAAGATGTAAAGGATTTGCTTGTGTATTAATCGTGAGTTCATTAAAGTAGATTTTTGCAGTGGACGTAGTGAAAAGTTATTTGGGGCTTTAGTTGGTACTTGCCACTTATGGATGGAGTTATACACTTGCAGCTCAGTAAACATGTACAGTGCATACTGTACAACAAGCACACACGTACATATATAGTATGATGGAGCAGTAGGCAATCGGACATGAAGGGTAGAAAGAGGTCGAAGGTTCATGCTCCCTGCACCTCTCACCTGGAAAACTAATGATTATTGATTTCCCTTCAGCAAGCGTTGGGGACAGTTGCCTCGGGCCCTCAACCAGCCCTCCCCCCAGTCCCTCCAAGCCCCAAACACACACAGTCACACACACACACACACACACACACACATACGCTGCAGACGCCCAGTTGACACAAGACACAAGCAGCCATAAAGGCAGAAGGCATCGCCCATTTAGCATCGTTCTAACGGAAACCACGCACACACACATTTAGCCCTGACAGACAGGAGTTAGTAAGGGAGGGGAGGGGGGTCGAAGAAGAAGTAGAGAGAGGTTCAGTTTGTGGGGGGGGGGGGGGGGGTATTTTACTCCAGAAGCAGCAGCATTGCCTGGGGGGCTTCAGCCCTGCCACTCCCTGCCAGAGGAGAGAGGCTGTCACTACGCGTCAGTGTCACTGTGTGTGTGTGTGTGTGTGTGTGTGTGTGTCTGTGTGTTGTCGTGTTTTTATATGAATGTGTATATCAGCATTGTGCATGTGCACATATGTGTATTTCTGAGCTTTGTGTGTGTTTGTGTTTGTGTGCAAGTTTATTGTGTGTGTGTGTGTGTGTGTGTGTGTGTGTGTGTGTGTGTGTGTGTGTGTGTGTGTGTGTGTGTGTGTGTGTGTGTGTGTGTGTATGTGTGTGTCACTCCCGCTCTGTGTCAGCTGCTTATAGGTGCCAGGCCACATTGTGTCCCTGGCCCTGATTGGCTAGTTCGTTAGTTTCCCGCAGTAGCCAAGGCGTAAATAAGCCGGGAAGGAGGGGAGAGCGTCATTGTTGCAGTTAACCGTGTTTTAAAAGGAAGTTCTCGCAACTTTTCTGTCAGTTGGTCTTTAGACAGTCTGTCCTGAGAATCACCAAAAGTTTTATTGTGAGATTTCTGGTCCTTAAGGGAATTCAAAAGGTTGAATTAAATACATTTTAGTGCTGATCAAATTAGTTAATCGACAGAATAGTTACCAGTAATTTTGATAATAGATTAATCATTTAAGTACTTTATTTATGGAGTACTTTCTTTTTTTCGTGAAATTCTCCCTGGGCATCAATTAATACATATCTTATCTCAGTTAGACATTTCAGCAAAATAGTCTTATTGGCTTTTTTGCTGAGAGTTCAATGAGAAGATCAATATCAAGAGTTTGCGCTGGAAGGCGATTAGCATAATTTAGCATGGAGACTGAAAGCAGGTGGAAACGGCTAGCATAGCTATGTCTAAGGTTCTCATGGCGAAGTTGCCAGATAACCAGCAGAAATGCTACACGGGATTGCTGGATGGACAGAAAAACCTTTTGATTGTCAAGAAACTTTCTCCAAAACAACAAAATGTTGTATTCACGTTTCCGTTTTTGTACATATTAATCAAAGAAGATCTAATGTGTTCATTGGTGTGCTTTAGAGGTGCTGGTGCTAGCTGTTTCTACAGCATTATGCTAAGCTAAGCTAATTCTCTACCTCCATACTCAACGACATTAAGAGTGGTATTAATCTTCCCATCTAACTATTGGCAAGAAAGTGAATAATTGTATTTCCTAAACTTTATTTATTCATCTATTTGAATATAAAATGCCAAATATTCTCTGGTTCTATAGCTTCTCAAATTGGAAGCTTTGCTGTTTGGCTCTGTTTTATATCACTGTGAAAAAAATACCTTTGAGTTATAAACGGTTGGTTATGAAAAAACAACAACCTAAAGAGGTGTGATGTTGGGCTTTCGACATTTTTTATTATTTTTTTCAGTGTTGTAATGATTATAGATGTGTTTTGCTACTTATAAATACTCTAATATTTAATATTAGAGTAATAATTTGTGAGAGAAAGATTGTGTTACAAATAATTGATAGTAATTGTAAAAGTATTCAGCAGAATAATACACAATGTAAAATGATTAGTCCCTCAAAAGTATTCCCTATTCGACAAAGTAAGACATACAGCTAGTTTTCTAATTCAGTAGTAAGTCAGCAGCGCACAATCATACCCGTTTGGCTCTGTGGCTCTATTTGTAAATTTGTGTCATTAATCATTTGAGAGCCTCTTGCTCAGTCAGGACGGCTGGAATTAAAAATATCACCAGACTGACAGACACTGGCTTGTTTTTATTGTCAGTTAAAGTATGAGTTGACTGATGTGAGGTTGCGGTTGTGTGTCTGCTGCCGTCTGTCTGGGATGTCTGGCTGGATTCAGCACGTCAGAGCGACACGAGGAGGTTTCCCTCAACTGACAGATGTGTTGAAGCCGAATCGGCCCTCGAAACCCAGCCGTGTCACCTCCGACACGCCGCTGTCAGCTTCCCCCTGACGAGCTCTGGAAGTGAAATGTCTCTCTTGCTCAATTCAAAAGAAAGCGTCGGTTCCTTAAGCATTTTAAACAGTTTTGTGGTCGGAGTAATTAAGATTTTTTTTTTGGAAATGTCCTTGTTTTCAACAGGAAGAATATTATATTTGATATCTTGTGTTATCAAAGCAGAAAATAATTTGAGTGATTTATTGACACTGTTTTAGTACCCTGAATATATTTCTGATACAATTTTAGATCTTTACAGCATTTGACTTGAAACTAAAAAAAGTATTCCTGACACATTGCAACTCCAAACAGCATTACATTACCAACATTGATTATGTGGATACAACTTTACAGCTTCTAAAGACAAACAATATTTTAGCATACATATATATATATATATACGTATATATACAGTATTAAAAAAAAGTTCAATACATCTAAATACAGTATAGGGTAGAAATGAATTTGTTTGATCACCTTTAAACTGCAGTACTGATCACTTCAATTATAATAAAATAAGAATGATCTGTGATGTGATGAGATGTATCTTACATTTAAGTTTAAGTCATGGGGAAACAATATCTGTTAGACTAATACTAATACTCTTTGAATTGCTGACCATAGAGGTGAGAACGAAGGGACGTGAAGAAAGACGCTGCAGACTTTTAACTCTTTTAATTCAGCTGGAAGAAGCTGGTTAACCCTTAAGTGTTTCGCCCTGAGGACATCCATGAAAACTTAATCAGCCCCACCTGGGATGGGCACCTCCATAACAATGCCGCTTGTGTGTGTGTGTGTGTGTGTGTGTGTGTGTGTGTGTGTGTTTGAAATGTGCATGCAATGGAAAGGCCTGTGAGCTGTGGTCAGTGAGGTATGCCGGTCTATGTCTTATTGATGAGCGGCTCGCTGGCAGCACATGGGCGGAGTCTGTGGTGCGGTGGCGGCACCACCACCACAGAAGAAGAAGAAGAAATAAAGGAGATGAAGGCATCCCGAGGACCATATGCACCCATTCAGATCGGTTAGCATGCCCAAAGGCATGACGGCTTTCATCTGAATATGCCAACTTTGTACTACATGCAAAACCGCCGTAGTAGCTGCAAGTCAGTGTGGTCTGTTCGGCGTGTGTGTGTGTGTTGTGTGTGTGCACCTGCCTGCAGGGATCGATACTTGGCGGTGTCCGATGGTCTGCTGCTCATCAATAGCATTGATCACATCATACCTTATCTATTCTGTATGGTAATGCTTGAAGCTAATGAGACCACACTCACACACGCACACACTCACACACACACACACACACACCGCTCATCCCACCTGAGAGGTAATTTCTTTCTCTTGCTGAGAGGCACCAGAACAAAACATTCATCTATTATTCAGAAATATATTATTCATCTATTCAATTAACTACTGTTCTCCTCAGCCAACCTAAAGAATCAATGTGAGCAACGGATATGATATGCACAGTCCGTCGTCTGACTCACACACACACACACACACACACACACACACACACACACACACACACACACACACACACAGGGAGAGGTCAGGTAGACTGTGATCAGAATTTGAAATGGAAACTCTCAACCTAAAACCACAGAGCAGACCAGCAGCAACAACATGGTTTCCTACACACACACACACACACACACGTAAACTGACAAACACTTCCAAAAAACACACACAAGACGTACAAAAAGGAGGAAACTGACTGTAAACTGATGAGGACATGTCAGTTACACGTTCAGGGTTTTACTAATTGTTGTGTCTTCTATTCTAAATGTGATTTCCGGTGATTTCGAGGGTACAATATGTCCCACGTCTGCCTGCGTTTGTACTGTAGCGAGTAGAAATACAGCAACGTGGTGAAGTTAAGTTTTACACAGTTACTTTGTTCCAAGCCACTCGTCGTGGCAGAGCAGTCATTTTTGGCTGTACATAAAACCTGTTGTTGTTCACATGGATGTTTGCCTGACAAAGACATCTCCTTTGTAGGACTGTTAACCCTAACCCTGACTCATTGTGTTTACATGGATACGTATGGCAGCGATGGTTACGCCCTGCAACACTTGTCTTTATAAGGGATCAAAAAAATATCCCAAAAATTCAAAGTTCAAGCAATGATCTTTTGTATCATCTCAAAATGGAGAAAATAAAAAGACTAGACATCGGGAAGTAATATAAGAAAACTTCCCATAAACCATACGGGTAATACTAAGTTAGGACTAGGCTTACTTTTTGTGTTTACACAGTGCAGGGATGAATCAGCGGATGAATCATGTGGTCGAAAAAATAAACCTCTACCCAGTTAATTTGAATTTTATAACTCACTTTACTTTTAAAACTCCTCCCACGGCTTTTTAACCAGCAACTTTAGAGCAGAAACTGTTCATCAAAGACATTAGTGGAGCGAACACACCGACACTCTGACACTGACCTGTGTGTCAGCATGTAACAGATGTCAGCCTCCAACATAACTTTGGGGATAAAGTCTTGACAAAATAGATCCGTTTCCAGTAGGAATTTGCCAGAGGTTATATCCCCAATCGTCAAAAGAAAAAACACTCATCCATTTAATATTGTGCATCGCTCAGGGCCATGCATCATCAGACTACATAGTGTTGAATAGGTAAAGAAGAGAGTGGCAGACAGAGATAGACGGAGAATAAAGAGACAGAGTGCGTTTGTGTGTGTGTGTGTGTGTGTGTGTGTGTGTGTGTGTGTGTAGGTGTGTGTGTGTGTGTGTGTGTGTGTGTGTGTGTGTGTGTGTGTGTGTGTGTGTGTGTGTGTGTGTGTGTGTGTGTGTGTGTGTGAGCGCGGTGGAAAGTTAGCTTCAGTTAGAGACATTGGGCCATTTTTTGTCCCTCCTCTGAGGGGATAATTATCTTTTGCATATTCATATATGCAAACAAGGAATGAATAATTTCCCTCTCCCTCTCTCCAAAGGTTAGCTCATTAATTACAGACCAACAATTAGCAGGAGATATTTTTATAATTAATTATATGGTGTTTCTTCGGCGCCGGTGTTCGTGCATAACTTACAGAGGGGTCAGAGCCCAGGACAGCTGTGCAGAGTGTCAAATGGCATGCCCGTGCTAATGCAATATATGTTTGTCCTGTGCAATGTGGTTCATGTGTGTGTGTGTGTGTGTGTGTGTGTGTGTGTGTGTGTGTGTGTGTGTGTGTGTGTGTGGAAGGGGAGCTAAACTATTTCAAAATAAAAGCACATCAGCATCGTACCAGCAAGGCGAAACCACACATGCTCACACAAATACCAGAAAATCACACGTCAAGACAAACACTCTCTCACTCCCCCTCACTCACTCACACACACACACTCACACACACACACACTCACACACACACACACACACACTCAGGCAGCGGTCTGAGTGTTGGTTGTTGCCTGTGGGCCTGTGGTCTTTGAACTGCCTCTCAGACTCCAGTCTGTCCAAATTCACTATGAGAGATCCAGCTCTCTGCCTGCCTGAACTACTGCAACTCAAACACACACAAAGAAAGAAGCACATGCACATACAAAATCCAAAGACAGACAGACAGACAGACAGACAGGCAAACACGTCCACTGATGCACACACACACATACACACACACACACACACACACACACACACACACACACACACACACACACACATACACACACACTGATGGAAACACAAACGTCAAATTGCTGCACCTTACCTTTCTGCAGAAGTTGTTGGAAAGTGAGTTTTGGTTCTCGCCCAAAACTTCAGATTGAAAATGATTTATTGGCAGAAAAAGGACATACTGAAATTTCAGAAAAGCAAACAATGTGTTGCCAGATTACTTATATCAATATTGAATTCTGGCCGCCCAGCCTGCTGTCAACCATTTCCTTGAGTTGGTGATATAGCGTTACCACATAACAAAGTGTTAAGACTACATTATGTGGAAACGGTTGGTTAGGTTTAGACAACAAAACTACTTAAGGTTAGAAAAAAGATAACAGTTTGTGTTAAAACTAATAGCATGCGTAAGGTAACAGTGTAACATATCAGTGCAACGTAACAACCGTGATAACTTAACATATGTGAATAAATAACAACCACCCGTAGCGGAATTTCTTACATAATATTGCATAACAAGCGCAGACTCAACGTTACGTAACAGGCGTGAACACAATGTTTACTTTGGGTTTGTTTAACCCATACACCACCCCTCCCACCAGCCAATTGTGGACTATATCGCTCTTTATCCTCATTATTATAACATAACCTTATCACGGAATGTTCCATAACGTCCGCTCTATATACTACATCACTTGCTGTGACCAAATGCTAAAACATTGATAGTATCAAAGTTTTCTTTGTACTGAAATAGATACTAAAAATGTGTTGCTTTTCATTCAGCAGAGCAGGGGGGTGTAAAATTGGATGATGTGACTGTTTCATCCATTTTATTCTCTCCGATATCCAAACAGATTGTTAGTTGCTGAGCTTTTAACCTCATAAGAGGTCTATAGGTGCATGAACTTTGAACCTAACTTAACCAAATGACTTAAATTGACAAAGTGATTCATAACTTCCACCTCTAACACGTAGTCCAACAATGGATTAAGATAGGACGCATTTCTCTTTCCCGAATGATGTAGTATAGTAGTTATCTAAAGTGCAACCATGCAGACGAGTACAGAGACATTACAGAGAGCTGTTCTTTTCGTTGCCTTTACCACATTGAGTCAACAGGTACTTAAGGTGATGAAAGCTGCAGTTTTGCTCACAGCATTTAATGCAAAGTGAACACTACGACATGATGGCAACAGATTCCTTTGGTCAACATACCAAAGGCTATAATAATTTACTGTCACTGTGGTGCACGGCAGATAATTTCCCTTCGCTCGCGTGAAGGCCTGGCATCTTCTCACTTTGATCCAGACTCTCTCCTAGCGCTGTGAAATGAGAGGTGATGTGACTGCGCCGCCGTACGTCGCGTGTGTAGTTCGTCTCTCAGCTTTAAAGGAGTGTGTTTCGGTGTCGAGCAACCTGTCCTGTTCGCTTTCTCCTGAAGACTAATTTACCCACGCTGCCTCTCATGTTGATGCCACTCTAAGCAAAGGAGTTGTTGACTTCTGCAGAGGCAGGAAGGTGTGCATATGTAAGCTCATCACTAAGTGTGTGTGTGTGTGTGTGTGTGTGTGTGTGTGTGTGTGTGTGTGTGTGTGTGTGTTTGAGAGAGAGAAAAAGAGAGACAGGGATGACGCGTGGGCGTTTGAAGAGTGAAAGGAAACATTCTCCCGCTCTCTCCTCCCATTAACCATATTTGTACATTTCATCGCCAATAAAAACAGCAAATCAATCTCATCCAGCACTCTTCAGAGGGGCCTTTGAAGTCTTCTTAGTAAATGACCTCCCACTCTTCCTGTCAACCGCAAACCCCCGTAAAAAAAAAAAGAAAAAAAGACTAGTGCAATATTTATCTCACTTCACAAAATTTTAAAGTTTTTTTCATTTTTTTTTTTTTTTCATGAAAATCCTTGAAATTTTCATCAAAAGCATTCTAATCAGGCACTCCTCAGGTCAGCTAATGAGTTGGCAGGAGTGGGGCCCTCGCCGGGCGGTTCTCTTCAAAGGGCTAGCTCATTAGCGTTAGCGGCTCTGATTATGATACTTTCACATGCTCCCCTAACACACTCACACACTCTTACAAATACACACTTGCAAGCTCATTGACGCCGTCTCTCTTGCTTTCCCTCCCACACACACACGCACACACACAGAGCTGTCATTAGCCCAGTTAGCATCATTGGCATCATTAGCAACCAAGGTCAGTGTTTGAAGCCAGAGACAGACGAGCGACCTCCAACTTCCTTCAACCAGACTTTCAAAATGTCTCCTGGCCTTTAACAGCTCTAAAGTTACATTGCTACAATTAGGCCAGGGGACAAGAGAGACGAGAGAAAATGAAGATTTGAGAAGAGGATTAAAAGAAAAGATGTAGTGGAGACGAGAGGAGAAAAGGAAAGGAAAGACAGTGTAATAAATCTGGCAAAGGAAAAATAAATGACGCTTTGCCCTTTCTGCCCTCACACTTTCAAGGTTTTTAGAAGCCAGCATTTCCCACCATCTCTTTTTGCCGGCAAAGAGTGAAAAGACATGTAATTTGCCACAACTCCACAGAGAATTCATTAAAAAAGATCAAAAAAGATGTCACCCATTCGTGGATTATTCAGCCTCCCATTTACCTCTTGAGAACATCACATCTCGGTCTGTGGGGTGACTCTTTGAGGGACTTTTTCATGTTTGCTGATGTTCATTGAACGATCACGGTGGAAGCATGATGAATGTGAATTATTAAATAATATTCTACTCGTGTATTACTTTCTTTAGCACCGGTTCTCAGGTCGGAGTTACATTTGAGACACTAGATTCCATGTACCTTAAATTGTTTTTAAGAATTTCAATAACTTGGCATTTCATCACTGCTTGCAGTTCATCCAAAGATTGATATTGCCCTCTCAGATTATTTCATTTAAAGTCCAAAAAAAGGTGACAGAGTCCAGTATTTTGAATTAAGAAAAAAACGGAAATACATGTGTTTTTTGTGTTATTTTGTGGCCCCTTAGGTTGGGAACCACTATGTAGAATAGGAATAAGTAGGATCACCATCGCCAATGTGTACTTTTTTAGCATCTTATCTTTCTTAAATCCTCACCACTGACATTCTGGTAGTATTTAACCCAAAGAGGGCGCCACAACTACAGGTCAGAAACATGGTGACATGATTAGAGATTGGACCAGAGGGAAAGTAGACCCTTTACTGGGGAATGACATCCGTACTCTTGCTTTGCTGTTTATTGGTTTACATCGGGAAATGAAGGAAAACCATGAAACAGAGCTTTTGAGGTGTTGTTAGTCACAGCAGCAGCAGTGGAGAAAAAAAACAGCTTTAAAGCACAGTATATGTGTATCATGGATGTCAGAATGAGGACATGGAACCAAGCCTTAAAACCAAAATTACCGTGTCTTTCTCCCCACCAGCCTCCCTACTCGTTATCCGTCCACTCCCCTCCTCCCCTCTCACTTTGCTCTGTGTGGTCAGTGTGTGACAGAGGCCCCGGGCTGACTAATGGCTGTGGGCGAGATGTCTGGGAGACGATTCTGCCCCTCTAATTCACTGCTGGTGGACACACTGGATTTAACCCAGACCGACTGTGAATGTGTGTTTGAAACGGTGTCTGTAAATGTGTCTGAAAGAGAAAAAGAGAGGGAGAGAATCGGTTGCTTCTGTGTGCATGCATGCATCTGTGTGTGTGTGTGTGTGTGTGTTCCCAGAAAGCCTATTGAAAAGCCTCTCTCCAGTCTATCAGATTAGCTCCATTAGTGGATTAGCCGGATTAGCGGGTTAATTGCACTCTGCTGCTGCTTTGGTGCGCAGAGGCTAATGACGGCTAACGCTAGTTAATCACACACGCAGCCGCGTTAGCCAGCTACTGCCACGTCTGGCAACATGGCACACACATTGGGGAAACCAGCATACACCAGCTTCCCATGAGGATTAGGAACAAGACTTGTTTGGGCCCCAAATCTTTCATAGCATTAATCTTGTTTTGTTTTGATTGACTGCTGCTGTGTATGTTTGTCTTTCATCCTTTTGTTTGAAACTATCACATTGTTTTACAATTTTCAGCTTAGGGTTGTCTGGGGGGTTCCGTCCAGTAAATCGACAGATAAGATAAGATTTACACATTACAGAAGCAGAAAGGTTGCAGGTTTAAATCCAGTGGCAGACATCATTGCACAAGAGCGAGGAAAGGAAGAGGAAGCGCTCTTATACTCTCACATCACATACACTATGATGTACCCTTGAGCAAGGAGGCTCTACAGTGAGCACACATATGCTGGCCTTCAGAAAAACCTTTCCTAGACATTAGGATTTACAAAATGATCTATCATAATAACCAACCTCAAGGTTTTTATAGATTTTGCTGAATTTGACTCTTTCAATTCTACGTGTCTGAATATCAGTGAGAATGAAAAACGGTGTATAATTCTGCTTGTGCACTGCATGCCGTCAAAGAAGGCAATTGGTAGCAGGACAGAAAAACACTTGACCTCCTCCATGTCTGTTTTCCTCATCTGATGAAAGGTCGACGAGTTAGCAAAGGTTTGCTTACCAAACTCACTTTAAAGTTTCCCTCGGAGGAAATGCATTGGAGGATCAAGCATCAACCTCGATATGTCGGTTCACCTCAATGACAAAGTTTCTGTGGAATAGTACGATAGGTCATGACCTGCTTCTGATGGACAGTTGTCTTCATTCAATGCACTGGTCTGCTTTCATATCGGGGTCCCAGGACACATATTAATTAAGCATACCTGTGGCTGAAAGGATCATAAAAATGATGACTAAACGCTTTGAGAAACTAAAAAGGAGTAAGAATAAAGAAAGGAAAGGTACATTTGAACAGGTCATTTTCACCGAGGATCACATTCTTTAATTCAGAAGCCCAGTGGAATATGAGTCTGAATGTAGTGCATCTCCATTTTTGTTTAGGGAGACAATTTCAGAAAAAAAACATCTTTAAGTAAAAGTTGTATGTCATTTGGGGAAATACATCCACCAGTATTCACTTTCTTGCTAAGAGTTATTTCCCTTAATACGGAGCTAGGCCAGTTAGTTAGATATAATATGTTAATTAGTGATCTTTATAAGCTTTCTCTTAGGCTTTAATACCAACACTCACAAGCAATTACTGCTAATCTACCTGCTGCTTTTCTTGAGAGGGTCAGAGTAAAAGGATTTGAAAGGATTTCTTAAATTCTAAACAGTTGCTATCATCTTATCATCTGGAAACCCAGCTTTGAAAGACTAAAGTAAAACCAAACTTGGTCATATGTTGAAAGAAATGCGAGGAAGGTGCAGCAGGCTGCAGCCTCGGATACGATGTGCGATACGAATCAGCCGTCTGTGTCGGGAGCTCAGGGCCCCCTCGTGTCCTGGATGACGGAGCACGAACTGAGCGATTCTTTGGCCTCATCTTCGGACTGAGCAGAGCCACAGTTGAGTTACATTGCGGAGCCGAAAGTCAGATGCTCGTACGTCTGTGGTGTGTGGGTGCAACGATGCTGTGTCAGGGTAAACCTGGTGAACTATTAATTGAGGTAGAGAAGTGTTTTATTCTATATTGTCGACCAAAGGTATTCTCCTACTGACCTACTGGTGTGCAGAAGTTTGCTCATCACACAGCATAAAATAAAGCCAGGGTCGGTTGCCTGCACAAATGTGCACGGCATTAAGCATTCAGAGGTTTCCCAGGATGTATGGCTACACTTTTGTTTTTGCTCCCATTTTTTTACAAGTTGAAATAAAAGAAGAGGATTATTTCTCACAAAGAAATCACAGGGGGGTGGGTCAGGATTTCTCCGTTTTGAGGTTATCAATTAAACGTATAATGCAACGGTATAACTAAAATCATTATGACACACTTACTGGATAATTTATACAACATTCTGTACATGAAACATTTTAAAATATATGTTTTTTATTCTCACTCAAAACTAGTAGGGCACTTTCTGTTTAACCCCACACATATCACAGTGGCATGATTAAGACCAGACTATACTACAATGACTAGTATTAGAATTAGATTTCAGTAGGTTGCTTTGGATTGTTTTCAACTTGGGTGTTCCAAACATTTTCAATAACTCCAGAGCAAAATATTCTGCTTCAAACCATATTGGTTGGCATTTAGCATTTCAAAAAATGTTGTCAATGGTCAAAAACTTGCTCTCTCCCGCATGCGGCACACAAAACAGGTACGCAACTGTATTGGCAAGCAACCTAACACCACCAGCATTTACATTTATTTCACCACAATAATAAAAAATATATATAATTTGTACTACTGCCAGCACTATATTACCAATACTTGTTCACTTACAGCCTGATATGTGATAGCAATCTTTACAATGTCTAATGTATCGTTAACGCCGGCCACTAGCAGAGACAGCTGTTTATCTGTTTCTCCCACTACAACTCAATTTCTCACAGATATTTGTTATTGCAGCTTGGAGGTAAAACATAACCACCTTATTTTCATTTGTCTGCTACGTCTGGTTACAAAGTTGTTGATGGAATGTTCCAGTGTTATATTTTCCTTGGTGAGTGACTCCATTTGTTTTTGACTGAATACCAGGCTGTCGCGTAACGCCTGGTATTCTTTCCGCAGTATCTCTGCCAGAGAGATTCTTGTATCGAGTCTTGAAAGTTTACTGTCAAAAGATATATGAGTGTTGCTCACGTACAGTATGTGCAGCATGGTGCTTTCAGAGGGGTGGATGTTTCCGAGCTAACTAGGGATCCTGGACGCTATCTTTTAGAGTTTGGTGTGGAGTTAGTCTCGAACTTGTCGTTTTCTGTTATCCTGTCCATTGCGCTAAGGCGGGTGAAACGCTCGCCGATATAGTCTTCCAGATCGTCTAGGTTGCTTGGTTGTGAAGGCAAAATTTAGTCAGAAAAAGAGATTAATTGTTTTAGAAAGAGAGTGTGTTTTCTTCAAGCAACAGGAGGTCACCATCTTGAATCTCACACCCAGTCCTGATATCCTCCTCAGAGTCCTGACCCCTTGTCCCTCAGAGTCACAGTAGTACCAATAAAAAACAGCTGACAGCAAAGTCTGCGGATTATTCAGAGTAATGCAGGTATTGTGTTGCAGTTGAACTTTTTAAATACGTTTAAAGAAGCATGCTTCATTTTGCAGATTGGTTAGCTCACATTAATTCGATAAAGTTGATCAAATCTGCGGTACTTGTCATATCAGCTATAGATAAAATAATAAAACAATCCAAACCATATTAGAACCATATTAAACTTCTCTTTAAAGAAGCAGTGAACCTGTAAATGATGAATGTATTAAGGTTTTATTAAAGCGTTGACTTTATCTTCTGTTCAGTTTACAGATGAGTGTGTGCAGAGTGTATTTCAACATGCAGATTTATGAAATAATTCACAACTATGATCAAATTACTAATAAATGAATTGGTCCATCCATCCATGAGCTAATCTCTCATCTCACTCATCATCATCTAAACTACATTACTTCTAACATTATTATATTATATAACGCTCGTCTGTCCTCAGTCTGCTCAGTGCAATGCCCTTCAGGGATTCCTGGTTTCTCAGAAGTGGCAGCGGCTCTGGTTTCACCTCCTTTCCGATGGACCGTCTTGTCTGTAGACTTGGGCAAGAAGACCAAGCTGGACTTCTCCATCTACCCAAGTACCTCAAATGTACTCCGCTGTGAGTTGAGCCGTATACAACGCCATCATGACCGGCCATAACTCCCTATAGAGCACTGAAGCTGCATCAAAGAGTATACCTAAAACTGTGATGACTGCTTACTGGTTGCTGATTATATAAATATAGTGACAACCCATTAGATTCAACCAGGGGTCTGGCTGTTCTTTCTCATACAGGACTCCGGTCGTTAGCTGATGAGCGACACCTGAGCCTGATGTGGTTCCAGCTATAAAAGCTCACCACCTGAACATGGACCTCTCTTCCTTGGCTTACACATCCACACATCGCTTACATTACTGAATACTGGCATTCCATGTTTGTTGTGGTTAGAAAGTTGTACTCTTTAAATACATTATGCTTAACTATCATTTCAAAACTCGTCTGGATTCCCATTTGTGTTGCAGCCTTTATGGAGGATAATGCTGCAACATGCTATCGATACAAAGCCACAGGCATGGTTTGGTTTATTGTGTTTTGCAAGGTGAATGCTGTGTGCCTTCATCCTGCTTATTGATTATTTCATCATGGAAAACAAATCAGAAGATGAATATGATTTTTTTTGCATACTTCAGTAGCATTTGAAACGGCTTATGTCTGTGGAAAAAGTGAAAAATACAAAATAATATTCAAATCTGATCTGATCCTTAGGCAACACTCTGAAAAGGACTTACAGGAATATGTTTGGCATTTCATTTAGTAGGAATGAGTCTTGGTAATAGTAGTACTACTGGTAGCTGAGTAACAATAGAAACTGTTGAGAAATGCTGCTTTAATAGCAATCACATTTCAGGGTTATAGACCAATAGGTTTGTGATGTTTGATGTGATATTTTGGGATAATATATTCACTTATTTCTGCAATGTAATTTTTTAAGTATAGCGTGGATCAATGACCACAGACATTTATATTCTAAGCTAGTTTGCGGAGCCCGTCTTTAGATCAGCCTTTAAATCTTGACCCCAAAAAATACACACAAAACGATTACAATAAAACTCCATGACAAACACCAGATCATATTCATGACAACATGAGGCTTTGAATGGTTCCATATATTGACCATTACGTTGTGCAAATATTCTGTATGTTTTGATCATTTTCATGAGCATGAAAGATGAAAAAAACGTTTTGACCACGTATGGTCTTGGTCAGGTGTGGTTGGTAAGTTGTCATTCTTTAATTTGCTTTAAAAAGGTGTGTACTGTGAACAATGTGCATGAAAGATAATCAGCATGTGTCGTGCACACAGTATTGTTGTCTAATCCAACAATTATCGGTCTCAAAAAACACATTGGGATATTATCTTAACTCACAGTGAAATTCTAGTTAAGTCATCCACATGAACCCTGAGCCCTCCTGGATCAACACCGGGGGTAAACAAAACCCCAATCAACCCCAATCACCGCCTCTGCAGAAATAAAAGAAAGAGATGATCGGTCAAAGCGGCGCTACGTGATGTGTTGCCGGTAGGACGTGGTGTTGGGAGCTGAGTGAGTGCGGTGTTATTGATGCGGTAGCCAATGAGGTCTGACACATGGCTTCAGGACAGGAAACGCCAGGGGTTATGGGTAAAATGGGTGTTAGCGAGAGTGTGCAGAAAACCAGAAGTGCACACCCACACCTATATGCACGACGCTCGCACGCAAAGACATAAGATAAGAAGCAGGAATGTGAGCGGGCACAGCCACACAGCCACACACACACACACACACACACATACATACACACACATAGACTTTCCATATATTCTGTGGGCACCTCGGCCTCATTAAGAGGAAGGGAAGGGCTCCCTGCTCATCTTTTAAAGATAAAACAAAGTGCTGTGATGTCATACCTCATCAGCCCTCGCCAAGGAGACGAGAAGCACTTTAGCAGAAAGAGCAGAGTGTGTGATCGCCTGAACGCACAGACCTCCCTCTGACACTCTCTCTCTCTTGCTTTCTTTCTCACACACACAAGTGTACACACACACACACACACACACAATCGTGGCAGCAGTGGATGGTGGATGAGGGATGCATGTTGGTTTGGGGCTAAACATGATATCTCCTTTCCCCAGGGCCAGCCAATCAGAACAGCCTGCCAGGCAAAAACAGCAAAAGCACTCAAGATTGTCCAGAAGAAAAACACACGTCAACACACACACACAATAAAAAGCACACAAACCTACAGAACACACACTCTGGTGCTCCTGCGTGCGCCGAAAAACTCCCTCCAAGCAGCCATCCATCCAGACAAAGAGATGCTTCGGCAGACACACACACACACAAAGTGACGTGTGAATGTTTTACGGTAATATAAACTCCTAATCAACGTCACCATCTTCAACATCATGAGGTTCATCAATAGCCAGAACATCAGCAGCTAGACGCTATCAGCGGTACAAGCGAATACAAAGCCTCGTCGGAGGTGTTCTTAGAGTTGCACCAGTGCCTGCCTGGGGGGTGGGACCTTAGGGTGGGAGCAAAGGCGGTATGGGGCACAGGAAGTAAGTACCTGGGAGGCAGCAGTCAGGGGAAGTGCCTAAAGGTCCAGAGCCCTGGGAAGACAGAGTCACCGCTATCGGCTCCGTTGAGGGGGAAGCATCGGGGCTAAGTGTTTCCAGGGGGAGTGTAATAGTAGAGCAAATGTTGTTAGGAGGGTGAAACCATGAAACCCCCCCAAAAAAAGATGACAGTGAACGCAAAATAGAGATAAGTGACGGTTAGTGTGTATCATGTGTAAGAATTTCACTGTTTCTCACAAGGTATTTCTCTTCCCTTTGATCTGATTTTTAGAGGATTTCTGGAGCCTTTTTTTCAATGAATTATGAAATGATATATCTGTTGAACATTGGCTAATAAATACTGAAGCTGAACTCTTTCTTATTATTGTATACAATTAAATAAACAGCTTAATGCTCAAAGACATTTCACACTATACTCGTTTGTTTTCTCATCAACAGTGATTCATTTTGTTCAAACCAGTCGCCAGAATATGGTACATTGTACATTTCTGCAAACCAAGGACACGTTAAATCTCCATGTTTCTGAATAAATAATTAAAATCAACATTTCTTGAAACGACTTGAAACGACTTGCCATTGTAAAACTGCATTCTCAACTCCCCCCCTATGTGGACTTACACAGACATATTTGTGATACATCAAACGCAAACGTTATCCGGGAGGAAATAATTTACCCTCGAAACGTAATTGACAATGCAGTTTTGATGTATAGGAACGTCATTTATAGGAGACGAGGCTGATTTGTTGGTTCATACCTGAAGACTGCCTGATCAACAGCTGTGCACAGAATCACTGGTGTATAATCATATATCATACGCTTATATGATTATTTTTATTATCAATTAATCCATCAACAATTGTCTATGTAATTCATTAATCTATACATATTTACTAATTCACAGACTCTTGCTTATTTGTCTGACTCAGCCCAAGATTGTGGCTTTTTCTATATTGATTTATTTTTAAATAGAGGAAATTAAACTAAATTCTATGAAAATCTTCTTAATTTACAGCAAATGTTTGCCATTTTTCTCAAGAAATTACCAGAAACTTATTATCAATGTTTTGAATATTTTTCAGTTGATCAACTGAACACACACTCACCTTAAGAAGAAGGTGCACTTATTAGTACCACAACAGCCTCGTAGAATACAACATTACATCAGAGGTGTACCATCAAACGCCTTACACTGTTGGTGGCACGATATGGTTTCAGTTGTATTTCATCATCTGACGTATTGAAGAAACTAATTTTCTGATTCATCATGATGACATTAGAATGCTTTTTAGATAAATAAATAAAACACGTTTTGCTGGTAATACTTCTTTAATTTGACTTAAGTTACATTTTGAACGCAGGACTTTCACATTTAATATTATTTTACACGGTGGTATTGTTACTTTTCTTGATTCAATAATCTGAATACCTCCGTATACTACCTCCACTAGGTGCTTGTTAATGTGTGCATACCATCTATTCTCAAAAACCTCAGTATACTGTACAGTCAAATATAGTTTACGTCAGGGTGGCAAACTGTATAAACACAGCGAAAAAAAGAGGCGTAAAGCAAATAAAGTCTGACAGCAACGAGTCAAACCGAAAGCTGCAGCTTTGCTCTCGGTTGTGTGACTTGTATTTGAACCTCCCCGCCTATGTGTAAACTCAGAGACGCCCTCAAAAACTGCCCTGTGATCAAACGTCGCCTGTCACACACACCAGAGGGAAGACTTATGCAATGTGAGGGCTTAAGCTAGAACTCAAGCTACTTGCAGGGGAAATAAACAAATTGCCATCATAGGGGGAAACTGCAGATGGGGGAATCCATCAGCAGAATCCGAGTCAAGTCATCAAACCACGGCTCAGGTGTAGCTCACTGACGGGGGATTAGAGAGACGAGACTCCTGTGTTTGTCTGAAAGGTTGACTCCATCGCTCTTTGGTTTGCATGTGGCTCTCACTTGGTCGTTGACCCCTTCATAAAGAGTTTTCTCTCACTTCCTGTTACATCATGTCGGCATGCAAAGACGCCAACAAGTAAATGAACGAGTTAAAAGGGAGAGAGCCCCGACAGAAGGAAATGTTGGATAGATTTTCTCTCTTTTTACGACAATTACCGATAATTAGTCCCCGCCTCCAAAATAAAATGAATAAAACAGCAGTGATGCAGGGGACCAGGGACGGGGTGAGGAATGGGGAGAGGTTGAGGCGGGGTAGGGGTATTTGGTGATGGCAGGGTCATCATTAGAACAGTGTGCGAGAGGGGGCATCGGGGCGGGGGGGAGGGACAGTGGGGGTGACAGTTGAAGGGATTTGCGGGGGGGCGGGCGGGCAGGGGGGGGGGGGGGGTAGGCTGGGTGCGATGAGGGAAGGGGGTGCAGCTTGGAGGCTGGTGTGCGGTGGGGGTGAGGGGTTGGTGGGGGGGGGGGGTATCAGTGGGGAATGGTGTCAGCTGCAGAGGCAGCAGGGAAAGCCGACATCTTAATAAAACAGCCTCGGGCTAAATCCCATTAAAGGCCTCAGAGCCTGTTACCACTGCTGGCCAGGTAGCGCGCACACACGTAGCACACATAACACACATCATATATTTGTGCCTGCACACACACACACACACACACACACGAATATATTATATATGGATCCCTGTGTCCGTCTCACTGTCTGTTCCTGTCTGTCCATGTGTGGGGGTCTGTCTTTGTGCTCGTTTTTGTGTGTGTGTGTGTGTGTGTTGGGTTCACCATCTGACCCTCATGCAATTATACCCTCCAAATCACACAATACCGCACACAGAAAACCACCAAACACACCTTCTCTCGCCTATTGTTGTTGAAGGTGCACGTCTCATTCCCAATCCAGTCGACTTGTTGTGAGCCGCCGTCGACAGCTTCGATTCGACGCGTCATTCCGCCTCCATCTCTGCTACCGAGCCTCCTCTGATTAGAAACAGAGAGGAAGAGGTGGAAATCCCGAACGTTTTTTTCGAGGAGAAAATTGAGGAATTGAAGCTTGTGTCGTCCCTGAACGCACCCCCCCAGAAGAGATGTTGTTGTTGTTGTTGCTGCTGCAGCCAAGGTTTCAGGCCTTATAGATGAGATGACAAATATGATACACGAGAGGCTTGAAAACACAGGAAATGTGGAGTTGTATGTGCAGCTCAAGGCCTTAATTGTTGCAGGAATGACATAAGCCGAAATCTGAACAGGTTCTTAGTCTACCTATACAAGATGTAACTAACTTTTACAGGTTCCGTTGGTCCTATAATGGGGCCTTGATCTGAATGCCTTCCAGTTCACACATTATTAATGGCTCAGCATCATTTAAATGGCATGGCATGAAACCTTTTTAAAAACAGATTAGTTACACAGCGCTCATTTAGTGCTGAAAATGCCAGAGGTGTAAAGGGACAACCTTGTTATTTCATCAAATAAAATCAAACTTTTCATCCGTCCTGATCATCACCCAGAGGTCATCTTTTAGGTTACGCTCTTCCTCTCTCACTCTCCTGTCTCAACCCGTTCTAGGGGTGTGTACAGAGGGGCCTCCACCCTAACGCACCCCGTTCACTAGCGCCCCTTGGTGGCTACAGGTGAGACCCGTCTGTCTTCTTGTGTCAAGTGGGACACGCAGGTAACTTTCAGAGAGGGTTCAAAACAAAAGCCTGTTGTCGGAGATATCTTTTAAATCCCCCTTCTTTCACTCATGTTTTCAGTTTTTTTAAAAATATGGTTAAGAAAAAAATATGTGTATACTTCTGCAATGAAAAGTGTTTCTTATTTCTGTCAACTTTGTTTTGTCCCTGTGAAATACTGCACAGCTTCCCATCTGTACACCTCTTATCCTTTTACAACCATCCAGGAAGGGAAAAAACAGCTGGAAGACATATGCAACATGTGACAAGTGGTCACTTTTAAAAGGGTCACAAGCTGAAAAGGTTGGGGAATCCCGGCTCTGCTCCTCACCGCACGGCTGCATGCAGGTACCTTCAGCTGCACTACTGGGTATAACGCAGAAACATGTGGAAGTCGTATTTTCAAAAGGGAGAAAAGAAGCGACAGAGAAATCTTCACCAGTGCAGATGAGCTCTGGAGGAGATTTGTCAACGATAGCGATTCCTCCCCGGAGCACTACAGACGCTCGTATGATGAACAGTATCTAAACTGTCCTCTGAGTTTTTATCCACACATACACTCTCTGATTCTGGGCTGGGATCCAAGTATACTGGTCCAAATGAAACACATGCTTACACACATATATACACAGAAAGTGTGTGTGTGTGTGTGGGGGGGGGGGGGGGTGGAGATCAATATGAAAGAGGAATCTATATGTCCCAAAGTTGAAGTTCAGCCTCTGTCTGACAGAACACACAAGTTCCTGTTGTAGTAAACTATTGTTTTGACAGGATGTCACTTCAGTTCTGCCGAGTGTGTGTGAGAGCGCCGAGCGCCGCGCGCCTCCTCTTTATCTCAGGCCTAAGGCTACTGTCACTGAGCCGGGGGGAGAGTGGGAGACCGAGGCAGACAGACAGAGGGAGAGAGAGAGAGAGAGAGAGAGAGAGAGAGAGAGAAGCAAGGGGGGAGAGAGAGAGAGAGAGAGAGAGGGAGAGAGGGAAATAGGGAGGAAAAGGGAGAGATAATTCACTTGTCAGCTGCCTGATGAAATGCCATTTTAACTGAAGCTGCTAATAGGAGCATTACGGGGGCTCAGCAAGCCTGAGACAACTTGCTGATAGTGAAGTGTGTGTGTGTGCGTGTGTGTGTGTGTGTGTGTGTGTGTGTGTGTGTGATGCCAATACCATAATACTTTATCCTCTCTTTGTATAAAATATCTTGCCGCCAACAGCCAACATATCTTTATCTCTGACCCCGCACTCACTGGGTCACTAAACCTGCTCCATCGATCCAGAGTGTTAATTACTTCATGAGACTTTGACTTGTCAAAATCATGTATATGAACCTCAATGCGTCGTAATCTAACTTTGTTTTTTGACTTTTGTTTTTCCTCAAAGCAGGGTGAACATGAGATAACTTATTGTAATTAGATTACATTAGCTTTGTTGTTACGAGTGTACAGAATAAACCGGTGGGGTAGTGATAGTAAAATAACATGCACAGTTACTGTGTTAAGATACAGCTATGACAGGTCAGTAGTGAAACTATAATATGTATATATAATAACTGTGTGGACAGAGACAATATATAGTATATACAGTAAAGTCTGGTTATGTTATAGGCAGTAGAAACACTTGAACACTGATCATATAATTCAATTTGTGAGACATGTTTTTACATTATAGTGTCAGTTTTTAAAAAATAAACTATAAGATGTAACTTTTAAATGATTGTATTAAATCAGCAGTCTGGTTATTTGATTGTAAGCTGCAGAAAGTTCGAGACAAATGTACAACGTTTGGAAGTTATTCAGATGATGATGATGATAATGAAGAGCAAAACACACTGTTTGAATTGAAAGTGTTTGTCACACATTGTTTGAGAATAATTCTACCGTGTTTATCTAGCAGATCAAATATAAATGTAGATCTGGAACTGTGTCGAATAAATTCAAAATAAACACAAAAACGTATCAATGAATTGTGGATTGTGAAATAGTGAATGTAGTCTGATAATAAGTGTGTTGTTGTAATGAACATAAACACAATTCATAAAATAACTGATCATTGTTCGGCAAAGAATTATAATGTAAGGAAAAATTCAATCACATTTTAGTCTCTCTTCCCTTAAAAAAAAGACTGTATCCTCATATCATAGATCTGTTTAAAAAACTCACTTGGACTTCAGTTCTCCAGCACACTTGTATGCGCTGCATATTTGTGAGTGTTGCATTTCCAATTCTTGATGACATTGAACTATTTTTGTCTTTGAGTTTAAATGCACTTAGTGCAAGTTGTTTTGGACCAAAACTTCTGCCAAATGAATGCAATGTAATTTACCCTTTGGAGACGATGAGCTCTAAAAGCAAAAACACCCTTGGATTATTTAGATTCGGTCATTTGACGTAGTAGTTCAATGCTTTATTCAAAGTAAACCCTGTCATATTGTGCACATCACTGCACAAGTTACAGTACAGCTTTTACTGTTGGATTATTATTATAATAACAAAAACACATTATGTCATTTTCTAGACTGAATATGAATTGTCCAGACGCATATGGTATTTCACTAGAACATTAAGTCTGTTTGTGTGTTATTGCTGTAAACTAACGTCCCTCTCGTGATTATTATTTATGTGTGTTTTGGATCTTTGCCCAAACACTTTTGATGCTGCGTTGGATGTCATGCAGATACAGTTGAGGCTTATGCAGCATCATCACAGCAACCAGTTATACTGTCCACCAGCATTACTGTTTTCAAAGGGACACACACACACACACACACACACACACACACACACTCACTCTCACTCTCACAGAGAAAGGGTTAAGAGAGCCCTGAGGCCAAGTGATTTACGCAAGAATGGGCTGAATAGTTACTGTCTCTTTCTGCATGCGTGTGAGTGTGTGTGGCCACTCACGTATTTATATAAAATACTCCGATACAAATCCTGCATTACTCCTTTCTAGCCATAGAATTTAAGAGACAGTTTACCTTCCTTCAGTCCTGTCTTACTTCCTTCTTTCCTTCATCCTATTAGACAGACAACAGACACATTCACACAGATACAGACGCATTAACACACAATTAAACAGATAATCTAATGCACAAACGTAATGGTATACACAGTTTAATGCTTCTTTTGTCATATTGAGTGTGACTTATTACAATGTGTTTTCGGTGCCTCTATTATATTTTGATTGCATGCAACATAAACAAAAAAAACACCCATTTTCTCATGAAAAGGTCAAGTTTATTTGGGCTTAAAAGACATATCTTCATGCGACCGACAAGAGTTTATAACTGCTTCCAGGCAAATATATACTACACAACATCCAGATGAGACAAACAAGCAGTCAGTCAGCCAGGAAGACTTTGCTTTGCTTTGCTTTCAGTCCGTAAAGAGCCTGAATGCCATCTAGTGGCTGCAGCAGGAGGCCGTGCTCAAAGTGCACACAGCAGCAGGATCAGAGGTCACGAATGGAGCAACTTCAATGTCAACAGCACCCCCTGCAGGGTGAAGCTCACGCTTCCACACAGCAGACCAGTTGTAGCGGTTGCATTTTGAGTTGGACTTGGATGGAAATCACAGATTGGTTCAATCTTTGCTGCATTTAGTAAAATCAGAGATATATGAGGGGTAATTTAAATGTTTACTTCTTACAAAACAACTCATTATTTTCTTCAATTTATTTCTTTTTGAGTTTACAGCCGGGGAAACTGCGTCTGTTGAGCTGCAATGCTACACACTCATTCATTTCTTCATTTAGCATACTGTACTCCAAGTCAACGGATTGGTTCAAAGCTACAAAGCAGGCGTGTGCTGTGAACTGATGCATCGCTGGTTTATGTTAAATGTTTACTGTTCAGCTCTCGGTTCAGTACATGTAGGCGTGTTTAGCAAACAGCTACTTTACATCAGGGGTTTCAAACTTTTTGGGGCCGGGGACCCCTTACAGGCGACCTCCTCTTAATCGTAACACCTATAAAGTATACTGTGTGTGCTTACTACCAGCTGTAGTCTTAGATGCCATTGGAACTTATTTGTATTCTTAAACTTTTCACACTAAATACTTGAGACCTGTTTCAAAGTAATAACCAGAAATACATTTACATTTGAATCATGTTAAAAGTCAAGATACATAAGATAATCCTTTAGAAATGTGATATGTTATTACATATTAATAACACTGATTTACCTTTATACAGAGGGTGATTTTATTCATATTGCATTTGGACTCCACTTGACAACATTTATACATTTCAGTAATTGATCCTAAAGGCTTTCAGAAAAGGAACAGGAGCAAGACTTCCACAGTCCCAATAAATCCAGATCTTTAAACTCACCAGTCTAAAGCTGGCTTTCACTGAGCGCTCCGACTTCAAAAGTAATGAACTTATTGCTTGTGTGTCACAATTCTATCAGAGTTTCTATTGGCCAAAAGCTAAAGTAGGTGGGACTAATGGACACAACATGCTTTATTTATTGGCACAAAATGGTTTACATCTGTAGATATGCACATTTGAATGATACAGCATTTCTTTGCCTGTTCAACAATATGTTGTGCATGTATGGCGTACACTAAAACATACATACTTTATTGTTTTGCTGTCAAACTGTGCAGGAGAGAAATGCTGTAACAAAGGGGCTCCCGACCCTCGCTTTGTCTTTAGTTTGGACTCCATCTTTCTTTCCTGAGATGTTGCGTTGTTGCAGTGTGTGCTTGTGTATTTGGTACTGCACTCTTTATTCTGTTTAGCCACGGCGACTGTCAATGCACAGATTACAGGAAATAACTACCGTGGCTCTTTTTCAATTTCTTCCCAGCAAACTGGAAACTCTTGCCAAATGTCAAATGTGTAACTTTCTGTGTGTCAAAAAGAATCCTCTTTGCATATTGAATGGGTATCTAAGACAAGTATAAGCATATAATATGTACATAATACTATGTAGGTTTTCATGGGGTGGATATAAACTAGGGTTGGATGACAATGAAATAGAGAGAAACAGATTCTATTGTGTCATGCCGTCTCTTTCTTCATTCATCAGTAACTTCAATATACAGTTTAGTAGAATAAGGAAGCATAGTAAAAACACAGCTGTAGCTAATGTGCAGTATCTAATCAGCATTCAGCTGGTGAGGGGAACACAGGGACACCGGATGGGCCTTCAGTGTCTGACTGTGGAGGAGCAGGGGACCACGGAGAGTGACATGACATGCACACACACACACACACACACCTTCACATTGTGTGTATGCACCTTACAAAATAGTGTGAGTTTGTGTGAATGTGCATTCTCGCAAGGTGTCTGCCAGTGTGTGTGTGTGTGTGTGTGTGTGTGTGTGTGTGTGTGTGTGTGTGTGTGTGTGTGTGTGTGTGAAGAGCCGTGGATCTCCTAATTTAGCCTCTAGAGAGCTGAGACGTCGGGGTGTCAATCTCACTGCGCTGCTTTTTTCCCCACTTAACTTTTTAACCGAGTTTCCTCCTCTTTGCAATCCTCTGTATTTATAGCTGCCAAGCCTGGAGCGGCCACGTATGTCTCTATGTGTGTGTGTGTGTCTGCGGTATTTACCAACATTAAACTCTTTGTGCTGTGTGTGTGTGTGTGTGTGTGTATAAGCTGCACAGCTGTTGATATTGTGGGGTTAGGGGTTTGGTATTTCAGTCAATTTCCACAGAGACGAAGATGAAGCGGAACGCGAGAGAGACAGAGGAAGTGTGGAAATCGCTGGAGGAAAAAGAGAGAGCAGAGGAAGAAAGAGAAGGAGGTGAAAGGGATGGGGAGGGAGGGATGGTGGTGGTGGCGGAGCGGTTTGAAGGGGGTAGAGGGATGGATGGATGGATGGATGGATGGATGGAGGGATGAGGCAGACTTCTGGCCGGGCGAGCTGCTCTGAGACTAATTAAGGTGAGGGCAGTGGCAGAGACGAGGTAATGATGAAGAAAAGGATTTACTCCCTCCATCCCTTCGTCTAAGACGCACACCACCACCTCTCTACCCGTCACTCAGCGCCTCACCACCCCCCCACACACTTCCTCTCCTCCCTCATCCCCTGTCCATCTCCCCTTCTAATTCCTCCTCCTCCAGTGCTGTACTTCCATTTCCTGTCCTCGATCCCTAGTTAAGAATGCCATTGGACCAAACACACAACAGTGAAAAATCTTTTTTTTTTCCATAGAGAAAAGTTGATGACAGGTTTGATTTTATGACAATTGCCATGAACGAGGCGTTAACTTTGCAAGGTCAGAGTGTGTTGCATTTGTGAAACAGTGCACTGGCTCCTTTCACTGCAGTGCAAACATTTGACCTAAAGGGGCAAGAACAACTTGAGCAGGTAGCCGTCGTCTCCACTGCCGTCGACGACGTGGGAGACTCTAAAAGGAAATTAATGTGGAGGTAAAACACAAAAGAGGAAAAAAGTCTGATTTCTTTCATTGAAATCTTTTTCGATCAACTTCTGAGAAGTGAAACTTGTTTGGGAGTTACGGCATGTGAAATACCTTTGACATTATGACCTGTTAGATTGCTGGATACAACATTAAACAATTTTAATGAATGCATCAGTTGCTTGTGTTTTTAGAGCTGACAGGTGTCCTGGTAGTGCTGTGGTTATGATGCATATCATTCACTTCACTGTGATCGCAGCTCGCTGTGACCTGCAGACAAAAGGTAAAGTCTTCACCTTAGTCTATGCAGCTCTGTCCCACTCTAACACACTGAACAGTAGCACCTCTGTCTGCTGACAACCTCACATCCCCCACATGTCAACAGTTATTTTAGGAACTAAGAGGAACAGGTTTTAGCTTGAAGGTTGCGTCGTTTTGTAATAAGTGTAAAGGTTTATTGATACAAAGGGTGGTGTTTTTGTTCCTCAGACCATAAGTTATATTCACATCATAACAGAAATATGTGAAGTACATGTTGTTTGTGGTTTACTGCACATATAATTACGAAGATGTTTTATATTTAAAATGATCTCTTCCATTTGGGGGAAGCTGACTGGTGCTTTCAGAGTGTGATACATTTGGCAGGTTCATTTAAGGCAGTAGTGGAAAAATAACAACACTCAATTGTTAATGTTAATTTTAATGAACCATGTTTTGGAACAGATCTTATCACCATTTGCAACAGTAAGAGTCTTGTGTTGTACGTTAGTACCTTTAGGCCCTTTGACCTGAAAACATGTCTTTGGACAAGTTTAGAAATAAAGTGTTTTCCACGTTCTCGACATTTAGAGTTGATGGAAAAATAATATTCCTGTCTGTAATACATTTTGATTGAGGAATATCACATACAGGCAGTACTGAAGCACAATCATTTCAGTAGGTTTTTTACCTGAAACATGTCTGATTCAGCACATTTTAAATTACCTCAAAAATGAAAGAATTGCGATCGCTCTCAATCACTCGCTCTCTTTCAACAATCAACGAGCATCAGAGTGAAATAGAAGAATATAATACAACTTAATTGCTCACCAGAGTGGAAACGTGTCTTTGAATCCCCCAAAAGATAAACAGTTAGAGCAATACAAGAACGTGTAACATATAAAACAAGTAGCATATTAAGCATCTGTGTTATAAAACACTGAAGTATAGAATACACTACAGTGCACAAGTACGGAGATAAAAGACCTAAAGCACAGCTTAACACATTAAAACATAAATTGTGGTTTTTTTGAGTTTCAAATGCTGATTGTATTTTGATTAAAAGACTTTCAACTTCTTTTTTCTTCCTCATAAAAAATATTCTTTGCAAAATTATATAATAACAACTTTTACTGCACTGTAAAAAAAAAAAAGCTGTTGCAAATTCATTCACTTTAAAAAATATATTATTTCAAACATATATTTGACTATTTCATCAATTCGATGTGCAGGCGACATATTCAAAACAAGATAATTCAAAAGCTTTATTCGGAAATATGATGGACGCGTCTCACTTTCATCAATACTTCAACTCTTGTCAAAACCTTTTTCACCCTTGTTTGTCTTCCCATCACCCCTCCCCCGTCCCGCTGTCAGGCAGGTGTGTGTCTGCTCACTCACTTCCAGCTGTGACTCCTCCCTCCATCTTCCCCTCTTCTCTTGCTCCTTCAGGCATCTTTCCGTGGGGGCAAACAGGAAGCTGTACGGCGGCTTTGTCATGAGGCCTCCTGTTCCAGCCCCGACCAAACCCCGTCGCTGTCAACCAACAACGCTACTTCCCTTTTCCAACCCCGTTCACTTCCACCCACACGTATATCCTACATCTGCTTCTTCGGTCGTGTTTTGCCGCCTTCTTGTTGCACATTTGCATACAATTTGCAGGGACACGGTCGTATCCTTCTGCACATCCTCTCCTGTTGTCTGTGTGCCTGTCACTCCCCGGCTGCAACAGGAACGAGGAGGTGAAACGTCTCCTTGCTTTAGTCTGATTGCTTCAACGCTAAAACACAAATGCTTAAGGAGGTGCGACGCTAACGTCTGACAGTCAAAAAACAAAATGTCCCAAAGAACTATACTCTAATAAATCATTTCCCCACAGCAAAAAACAACAGGGTTTCCACCAACACATGCTTCAACAAGTGTGTTTCTTTTTTTGTGAATTTAAAAGGTCACACGTGAGGTCAGGTAAGTTTATCTTTGAACAATGATGTTCACGTGCCCACGTCGTCCCTCTTCTTCATACTGGCTATTAGAGGATCCCTTTTTCTGCTGCCTGTAGCAAACATCAGAAGTTTAATCTGCAGTCCACGTGAAGCTTCAGCAGTCTCACTCAATCAAATCAAGTGAGATGCAGTAACACGAGAAGGAATCTTTGGTACTTTATTTGTTTTCCTCTCATGTAACACGTCTCTCTGTAACGGCATGCATGATGATTTAAACGAGCCTATATGCTAAGCAGCACCCCATCCCTGGAGGAATTCATGTTTCAAATAAAATAATGAAAACACTGCTGGTGCATGTGTACATACACTCAGCGTATAGCAGCACAAGGGCAGAGGAACAAGCACATGGGCAGAGAGAAAGAGAGCAAAAGACCATGATATAATATGTTGTCAACCAGTTCAGAGTGCAAACTCATACGTGGATTCATGATATTAACGTGAACAAAGTTAATGTTTGGACCTTAAAGTATACACCAAGCTCTTCAGAGACTGGGGAGTGACGAGAATAAACTTCCCCCCCTCCAAAAAAGGTATGGCTTGGAGAAGACGTCCTTTTTCTTATAAAGCGTTGTGTATTGATATACAGAAAAATATACAGGAGATCAATATGACATATAGACAACTGTATGGAGCACAAAGCCCTCAGTTTTGGCAGCGACAAAGCTTGAATATGTCACTTGTCTGAAAGCTCAAAGCAAATTCACACTGTGGTTTGTTTCCTGAATAATGTCAGATTTTAATGAGGCTGCGATGTGCACATAAAGCACGAACAGTGCTGTTAAAAAGCAAAACCCTCTTTGTTTCTCGGAATTGCTGCCCTGTTTATAGATTGCATTTAATCCGATCTTTTAGGCTGAGAGAGAGAGAGAGAAACATCAATGTTTGGATTGCTGGTTGTGCAAACTTGTAAACCTCTTTTTAGATAGTTTAGTTAATAATCGGACAGCATTCAGGCAAACTTCATAAGACGTTAGAAAGTGTGATGTCTTCGATGTGGAATACCTGCTTCGCTAATAGACGGCTTTTAATTCCTGTGGTTTCAATGGAAATAGAAATTCTCCTTGCTTTCACTATGCTCTTTTTTTTTCTCCCTGATTTTTCCTAAAAGAACTCCTGCACCCTCTGTACTTTCACGTATAATGATGGGAGGAAGCAGCATGACGATAGCATGTTTGATCATTGCGCACATCAGTCAAAGAAGAAAAGCACCTCAGAGAACTTCGGTGTCTTTATTTTTTTTCATCACAGACTCTGTAAACTACGCTGCGCCACCTAAGTCGATGAAAAATGTGAAAGAAAATAACACAGTGTTGTTTGAGCTAACCGAAGACATTGCACAACTGGGGTCATTCACGTCAACCATGTGTCTGTCTCCTTTGCAAGTTTATGGCTCTATATGCTTCATGGAACATTTCAGCTTTGATTAGAGCAGTTTTAGGTGTATATGAAGTGTTCAACGGTTTGAATGAGTTTTTTCATTTGTGAGTGTAGCATGACGCCCGGTGGGACAGTCTTCATAAACTCATGCTGTGCAGTGAAACATTGTTCAAACGCACAGAACTTCATATCGAATTCCAGTCGAGTCCCAAAGTTTCCAAACATACCAAATCAGTTGCAAATATTTGCATTTGGTGGAGCATTGCTGCAATGCAAATAAAAAAAGGTGTCTTTATTCAGTGTGCTGCTACACAGTATGGTAAAAAAAAAACTGTATGTTAGGGCCCTGTCACACTATTGCGTATGAGAAAAACGTATGAGTTGCGTATGCAAATTCCCCAAAAAACTTTCATACGCACAAAAACCCCTTGAAAATACAGAATGTTTCGTATACTCACCGTATTGAACCTATGAGAAGCGTATGAGTAGCGTATCGCCAGCGTATCGCCAGCGTATGGACAGCGAATGGCCAGCGTAAGACCAGCGTACGAACTGCGCATGCGTGTTGGAGAAGAGCTACCTCCATCCTCTCTCGTTGTAGGTCCACGAAGAACTGAAGAAGAGCTTGAAATGGGAGCCTATATATACACTTTCTCAAAACGCTGGCAGTACGCTGGCCATACGCTGGCCATACATCAATCAAACGCTAGTTTTCAGTTAAATACGTTACTCATTCGTCAGGCATACGCCAAGATGTCTATATACGTTGCAGATACGTCAGACATACGTTAGAAGTACGTGACTCATGCGCTGTCAATACGCTAGCTGTACGGTACACCTTCATGCCAGCGTATGTCAGCGTATGACCAGCGTACTCCACCTACGAGTAACGTACCTCTGACGTAACTCTTGCGTATTCAGCGTATGCCGAGTGAGCCTAGTTTTGTACTGAACTGAACGAAACAGAAAAAAGACTGAAGCGAATGAGATTGAACTGAAGATAGTCGGACCAGCCTTGATGTCACACTCACACAACCATTTAGTTTCAAAATGTAAACAGTAGTTCTGTGTCATATTCATTGCAAATTCTAATGGGAGTCTACAAAAATCTGCCAAACTCCAGAAAACTTGGATGGATTCCTAGAGGACCTTGATGATTCGTGCACGGTCAGCAATCTGTCAACTCCCACCTGCCGCCCGTCCTTCTCTGCAATGCTGTCTGCTGCCGGGTTGATGGCCATTTTGAGCGATGCAGGGACTTTGTCTATCATTTTTTTTCCCCCAGTTTGTTTGACCTGATAATGAAATTTAAATCAGGTGAAGCCTGAAGTAGAAGAGGAATAAACTCTGAACCTCCAATCGCAATCCTTCAAGATTTAAAGGAGACTAGTCCTAGAGAATAGTCCCTGATGAAGGAAAACAAACCTTTACCTACACATCAACCCTCCCCTTAACTAATTCATTATAATGTTAACACTTGTACTGTAAGGCACTGAGGAGGGACGAAACAAAAACAGCTCACTTTGCAAAATAATATACTCATTCCAAAGATCAAAAAGAGGATAGAAGCACAAGGACACACACGTAGAAATCAGCAATGGGCTCCACGTTTCAGTAACGTCAAACAGCCTTTTTTTGTGAAAGGAGGGGTGAAAACAAGCCCTTGACAAATAGAGTCTTTGTCTGCGAAATGGCGGGATGACAACCTTTGACCCCTTTACATTTCGGTGCCTGAGAGGCGGGACCCCGCAGCCCGGGCGGGCGCTCTCATTGGACAAGGTCGTTGGACATTTGAGGCCTGTGGGGGGGGGGGGGACGTGATTGGAGCGCGAGCCTCATCCGGAGCGCAGGAGACAAGAGAACAAGAGACACAGCAACACAGCATGGGACACATACAGAGAGAGAAGGAGGCTGAGACGAGAGAGAGAGAGATGGATGGATGGATGGAAGGAGAGACGGGGAGGACGGTGTGTGTGTGTGTGTGTGTGTGTGTGTGTGTGTGTGTAGGTGTGTGTGTGTGTGTGTGTGTGTGTGTGTGTGTGCGCGCGGCAGAAAAGCACAGATAGCAGTGTGTCAAGAGTGCTGTCAGTCACTCATCCATCCAGCTGGCTAATTGGCTCCTTACCCTCTCCCTCTCTTTCCCTCCCTCCCTCTCTCTCTCTCTCTCTACCTCCCTCCCTCCATCCCTCCCTCCCTCACTTGCCCTCTCTCTCTCTCTCTCTCCCTCCATCAGGCGTTGCTCCTAACTGCGCGCCGGAGGCCAAAATGCAGATGAGCTCTGCCTCGCGTCAGGGGGAGCTTCTGCTCTGCTTAATTATCTGAGTGAGAGTCTGTGTGTGTGTGTAGGTGTTTGTGTGTGTGTGAGAGAGAGAGAGAGAGAAAGGGAGAGAGAGAGACTGTGAGAGAGAGAGTTAGCTTATCAGCTTACCGGCCCACACACACACACACACCGTTCATGCTGCTGCTGCTGCTGTTGCTGCTATGCTAAACAGCAAGGCATCCTGGGAATTGCAGTGACAGCTCATTTTGGGTTTTTCGCAGTCTATGTATGAAAGCTGCTGAGAGACAACCCTTCCCTCCCCTCTGCCTCCCCCTATTTCCCTCTCTCCTTCCAACACACACGCACACACACACTCACCGACACACCTATACACACATTGACATACACACACACACACACACACTCGCGCACACAAAACCCTCTCTCTTTCCCTGGTGCTCATGGGAACGGGTCCGGGGCCTGTCACTAACCCCCCCACCACCACCACCACCCTCCCCTCATTGCCGCGGTGACAGGGCTTGTTGACAAACGCCAGCAGTCATCAGGGCACCATGGGAAATCTTCTGCCACCATTTTGTCAGCAGAATGACAGAAGCTGTTAATGTCTCGCCTCTCGCCCTGACACGAGACGCCGGGGCTGACAGACTCTGACACGCGCCACACACACATACACACACACACACATAATGACACACTCCTTGAGATACACACTGCTGTGTGCGCAGCCGTACACTGACACAAATGTCACGCTCGATACAGACACAAACACACATGTTCACGCACACTCACTCTCACACACACACACCATTCATGTCCACATTTTGTGTCCCCCATCCTTCACTCCCCCCCATCTCACTCAACTATATCAGTCAGTGTGTGTGTGTGTGTGTGTGTGTGTGTGTGTGTGTGTGTGTTGTCTGACAACTAGATGTGTATGGATGTTTAGTGTGTATGACTCGGGAGTGTTAATGAGGATATGTGTATGAGTGTGTACGGCTCCTAATGAGTCGTACTCTAGTGTGTGTGCTTGTGTGCGTGTGTGTGTGTGTGTGTGTGTGTGTGTGTGTGTGTGTGAGAAGACAGTGTCTCAGCTCTCGTTATGTATGCGGCGTGTGTGTCTGATCAATAACATTTACAATCCCGACAGGAGATAGAGCCTGGTGGACAACCCTAACTGACCGTTATGAGAACATGATGAACTCCGGACAGAGTGCACACACACACACACACACACACACACACACACACACACACACACTCGGATATATACGGGCAGCTTCTCTGGACAGCCAATTACCGTTCCTCATAATCCACTTGCTCCACACACAGCCTCTGCCATCCACCTGTGTACAGTCGGTGTACAACCGACAGACGTCGAGATGTATTTGTGAGTGTGTGTGTGTGTGTGTGTGTGTGTGTGTGTGTGTGTGTGTGTGTGTGTGTGTGTGAGGGGGGGTCGCTGAGGATGCCAAAGTTCCTTCCAGAATCCACAAAGATACACCGTCTTAAGCACACAGGCCCCCGATCAGATCAACATTGGTAGTTACATCTCGCTGCACTGGCTGCAACTGTTGGGAACTGAAGTATCTGTTTAACGTCTCAGGATTTTATCGAGTCGTTCCTGCCGGGACGAAACACTGCAGAATCGGTTTATGTTTGATGTTGAAGAAAAAGGTGTGTTTATGTTGCGCTTCAATGTGTGCATTAGGATTAGCTCGGGTGTTACCAGAGGCAGGGAAGAAGCCCCGACAGCAAGAAAGACGTGGCCAAATGTGACCTTGGAGCATAAGCACACCACATGTAAGTGCCAAGGCAACTGTAAAATAGCCTTGATGAAAAGAGTGGATCGCAAATACTTCACTAAATATTTCAGATCTCCAAACTCCTCTAAAGGTGTGAAGATGTGCACAAAATCTGGTCCAACCTGTTCAGATATTAGAGCACTGAACAGTTAGCATTATGGGGTAGAAGAAACTCTAAAGCAGCACTCTGGATCTTATATGGAGGTGCATCACAACATTAAATATCATATTGGCCTGCAACTACTTTTAAATCTTGTATCGTCACAGTTACTTGAGACTACATGAGCATCACCTGCCGCTCACACAACGTTGCCAAATCTTGATCATGATATTTTCTGAAATCAATTTTAAAAACAGCTGGTTTAGTCATTTTCCTTTTGTTCTCGCCATTCTTCTTATGTGCAGGTACGGTGTATTCGTGTCGAGCCTTGTGTTCATGGTGCACAGAGCTTGAGGGCCGTTTGTTTGTGAGCCTATACTAGCCGCTATATCGTCCTTTCTCGTCTACACAGTCTGGAGTTCCTGACAAGTAGAATAATCAAACATGGTTTAATATTATCTGCGTACACGAACACACAGTGGAGCTCCGACACTTCTGCAGTATTAAAAGTTGCCCACGCTCTTTCTCTCGCAAACGCTGGCAGAGCTCTGTCACTTGTACAGTCGATACCAAAAACTTTTTACATCACACACACACACACACACGCACACTCGTTCTGACACCCGTACAGTAAGTAGGCTGTGTGGAAACCTGTTAAGCACCACTCACTCTCTCTAAAGCAAATGTTCATTTGAGACAAAGTGTGAGGATCGGTGGAGGAAGCTGAACACTACACATGAAGCTTCATGCACACAGTCACACAGACTGAGTTCTGCCATTGGTCACATTCCCCATTGGGAAGCTTGTCCTGGAAGCTATAGTGATCATTTAATGTGATCTAACTAAAATAGTACTGGGCTAATTAATGTCCCAGATGTCAGCAAAGGTAAAGAAGCAGTATTACGCAGGGACACCTCCGAGGAGACCCAGAGCCAGATAGAGGCCCCGGAGCTGTTGTTGAGATGTAATCTAGATGAATGTACTGCCCCACAGTACTCCACAGTCATATTCAATGCATCTTACTGTAAAAGACACATTGTCCACATATAGGCTAAACTAAATTCCCCCGCCTGTTTTCAGACTGTTGAATTGCTGCATATGTGCAAACATGATGATAATTAAACCTGATTATAAGACAAAAAAAGAGCTGATTCTTGAAAAACCTCCACTCAAGGTCCACTTACTGGAGCTTAATCTGTATCCGTCTGATGAAGATTTGGATCTGATGAACAAGCGGATCATGTAAAGCTATTTGCTTAAGCTGTTTGTACGTCAGTAACGCTTCTCAACACTGAGCAGCAGGACATTTAAAGTTCTTATTATTTATGATTACATGAGAAGGATGCCGGGCCAAACAGTTCAGGCTGCATATGAGTATTATATCACCAGCAGTTGGCTTCAGTTGAACATTCTGTTGCTACTCGTACCCGCTTGTGTCACAGCTCCATAACAGTCTGACTGACATTGATACGTCATTTGTGGAATCTGTGTTAAGTACATATTGACAGTAATCTTTATCGACTCCCTAAATGTTGTTGGAGCTTCTCTGTAGTTTCTCTTCTTGTTACAGCTGTTTTTATAGATGCTATTATAGCCTGCTAGTTGTCTGAGTGCATATGTATTTCACTATTTATATCTTGTGGACCATGTGTGTATTTATACTATATTGTGCTGTACGTTCTGTGGGGACTTAGGGGAATAGTTTGCCAGTAAGTTACCCCACTGCTCCCAGCATGGAAATAGTTTGGCACATAACTCTTATAAAACCGTAGCTTATCGTTTTTATTCTGTTCTTATTAAACAAACAAGAGATAAGGTGTTAATAAGTGAGCTTTAAATATGATGGTATGGATGGATCCTTTCACTTTATGCTTCATATCCTGCTGTGGCAATAAAGGGGCATATGCTTATTTCCCAAAACGTCAAACTGTTGCTTAAATGTTGGCCTTTATCTGGTGATAAGCCCACATGAATGAGGGACAATGTTAATTTGACAGGTTGTAGGCCGCTAATTCATTCAATCAGTCATGGAATCTGTTGTGTTCATTCTAAAAGTATTTTTTTATAGTTTCATAATGTCTTCCACTAAAGACTTCAAATGTCATATACTGTCTTCAAGCTTTATTGGTGCACAGGCCCATAAGTCATGATGAAGTTTATACAGATTAGGCTTTTAACTCAGTAGAAGTGCAGCCATAATTATATAAAAAAAATATATTATCTTTCTCGTAACTTGCTCTCTAAAAATAGGAGGGGGGGGGGGGGGTATCAAACCCTGACCCTGAAGTCCCTTATAGCAGTCTATTCATCACGGTGCATTACAACTTGTTTAACATCACACACACGCGCGCGCGCGCGCACACTCAGTGAGCGCACGAGCAGGTCGAGGGAGCGCGAGTCAAGTGCAGCTTTCAGCAGGTGCCGCCCCGCGTGAGCCGGCTAGGACGAGATGAAAGACACCACTGCACACCCGCCGTCTCTCTCCCCGCTTCCCCGCGCGCTCGGTGAGGTAGATTTGTAGTGACAGCAGCGGGTGCATTCGCCAGTCATTCCCCATAAAAGGTTCCGTCTGATCAAAGCCCCGCTGAGGCTGGGAGAGGCAGGGAGGCGGCCCGCTATGTCGGCGTGTCGGTGTGTGTCTGCGTGTCTCCGGTGTCTCGCAGGGTTGAGGCGGTTTTGAAGCTTTAAAAACACACACACACACACAAAAAAAACGGTCTCTCTCTCTCTCCCCGCTATTTACATTCGAGCTCCGTTTTGCCTTGGCAGTAAAACATTAGTTTTATTCCCCCCGCCTGTAGCCCGTGTGACAGCCTCGGCTGCATTAATCAACTCTTCCCGCTCGGAGTCAAGGATTTCTTAAACTGGAAGAATTAAATCTTTAAATACATTTTAAACGGAAGTGTCTGACTGAAGTTATGTTAACAACCCCCCCCCCAAAAAAACCTGGTGTGTGTGTGTGTGTGTGAGAGAGAGAGCACATCCCCCGCTGAGCGCTGAGGGGTTCGTACACACCAAAGCAGACAAGAGGCAATGTGTTGATATACATTTACGCAGTGGCGGCTGGTGGAAAATGTTCTTGGTAGGGCTGTGCCACATCCAATCAATTTCAGCAAACATCCCAGAATGATTTAATGCAAACAAATTAAGGTATCAAACGCGCATTACTACTTTGCAGTTAAATATTTAACATTTATTCCAACACGAAAAAAAGCAGTAAATAACACTTTCACAAACACGTCAGGACATCTTATTTTAGTCACCCTCACAGGGAATTCAGTATAATATAATATATATAACATATAATAATATTCTGTATAATATAATAATATATATATATATCATATAATATTCTGCATAATATAATAATATATATATCATATAATATTCTGTATAATATAATAATATATATGTCATATAATAATATTCACTATAATATAAAACACACACACACACACACACACACACACACACACATACATATATATATATATATATATATATATAATAATATATATATATATATATAACTATATATCCATTTCTCAGACAGGTGCTTCATGTCCCTCACTCCCTAACTGTCCATGCTGGTTCTGTCCCCGTTGTTTTAAAAAGATAAATAAGTTATTATCATGACGTCATCCAGCTAGTCAAACCTGTCTGGTGTACAGCTAGTAGAGAAGCTTCATGTACTGCTTCTCTTTCCTGCTAGTCTGCTGTCTGATTGTGAGGTCAGGCTGATCTGGGATCAGCTCTTTCAGTAGTTTCTCCTCTCAGTTCTCCTCTCAAACGGGTCTTGGAGGAGTAGTGCTCACACTGGCGCTCTCCTGTAGAGACTTCTCCTGACGAGAACGCGCAGCTTGGGGCAGGAAAAAAACTGCCCCAAGCTGAATCTATTTGAGGACGCTGATTGGCTGAATTGTATGTCACTCATTTATATCTTTACTCAGCATTGGCTAAACTGCTTTATAGACCCGCCTCTTTGGGGCAGTTTTTCCAGCGCCCCAGCCAGCTGAGACGCGCACACACAGAGAGGAAGAGCAGACAGGCAGAGAGGACAAGCAGGAAAAGCATATATTTACCGCAGATATCATATTTTACACATATTACTGGGTGATTCCATGTTTCAAAAACACAAATATTGACAATTTGTATAGTTTATTTTTATTTTAAATTTTATTTTTATTTATATTTTTATTTTTATTTTTATTTTTTGTAGCTCTAGGGGGGGCGGCGCCCTAGCGCCCTCTATGGACCAGCCGCCACTGCATTTACGCATCCGCTGTCAATTACACAAACACTTTAGCGGGTGTAAAAGTTCGCCTTTTTCCCCCCCACAATACGAACACCAAATATCAAGAAGACACCACTGCACGCTAGAACTTTTAAGTAACTGTATTCCCAATTTTTTCTCTCATATTCACGCAGTTTTTAAATCACCAGGAAGCACGCACGAGCACGTCCCTCTTTACCTCCTCATTAACATCAGTCGTCCCGTCACAAGCAGACAGCATTATTCACCATCAATTAAGCGCGCGGGAATCCAAAGTCAGTCTACTGCTGACACATCTTGGTGAAGAGGCCGGGATGCAAATGCACAAAAAAAGATATTTTGGCAATGCAAATTTTTTAAAATCAGTTAAAAAGAGTAGACTATAAACCCCCTTCCGCCCCCCCCACCACCACCACTCCTTTCCCCAAATTCATTGTTGTTATCTGAAGCACAAAGCTTTCCATACATTGATCTTTTCCCTTGCAATAGTCTCAGTCCCTGCTGAATTAAACATGGCCCATCAACATCACTTGAAGTTGTTGTCCGTGCATCAATCAGAGCAGAGTTTAAAGAAGCGTCGAGACAATGCTCTGCTCGCAGACACTGTGTTTTGTGCACCAACAATTCAGGCTTAGCTTGATTACTGGAAACTACATGTGAAGGCCCAAATTCTAAGTATCTCCATTGGGGTAAGGTCTAAACCCGTCTATTAATGCAAAATCTTTTTATTTATGAGAATACGTTAAAGCCCCGTTATGAGCACACAAAGTTCTACCGCAGTTTAAACAGATTTGGTTATTTCACATGACAGATTTCTGTCATTGTGTTTGTGTTTTTGCTCCTCTCACTGGTTTATTGTAGGCGGGGCTCATTTAGAAACTAGTTAACTAATATTGCCAAATCTGATCAAACCATGTTTTTATGAGCTTTAAAGCATCAGAAGATTAGAAATGATTGTCTCATGTAATCTGCCAATCATTTCATCTATAAATTGCAAGTAAATAGTGAAAAATGCCCATCACAATAACGTCATTCTCTCTCTCTTGTACCTCATTTGTACATTATGTACGTTTGGGCAGATGTGTCAGCTGAAGTATGAATGTAAATTTCTTCAACTTGTCTGGTGCAACAGTCCAAAAACACAAAGATATTAAGTTTACTCACAGACTACAACTAGAAGAAAAAACATCATATATTCACATTTTAAAAGCTGGAGCCAGCGGTATTTGTGTTGCTAATAATCAAATACCGCTGTCAATACAATTAACAATGGCTGATTTTTACAAGAGGCAAGAAAGAACAGTAGACCCAGAAATGAGCGTCAGTGTGGTCATCACCACACCCTTTAATTCCAACAGTTCATACGAAAAAAAAAAAAATATTACAGCGTATATAAACATTGGGATTACTGTAGCTCTTCTGAGTGCTTAAACTTTGCTATGTTACATTCGACTCAGTGACAACCATACGCAACTTTTCTCGACAACATTCTGCTATAATTTAACAGCGTCTCAGCAAAAGTTGAATTTACACAAGATTCCTAGAAAACACACTCGCATACTGTATCCAACTCTTCTCTGATGAAGGCAAAGTGGCGCTAGTATGTACACTGTTGTCTGGATGTTAGTGTGTGCGTGTGTGTGTTTGTGTGTGTGTGCGTGTGGCTTTCATGATGAACCTGAAGATCAGGTGGCGTTTTACTGCGGGTAGGCCTCGATCACCATGGCATGACCCTAGAAAACACAAGAATACACGCTTGTCAGGAAAAACAAACAGAATTGAAAATATCATTTTGATCAATATCCGAGTTTCCCAGATATAAAATGTTAAGATCTGAGTTAGTGGTACCAAACAAACTCAGTCATGGTTCGTGTGGCTCTGCGGTCTCAGTGATTACCTGTCCTCCAGCAGCACAAGCAGCCACCAGTCCGTACTGTCCTCCCTCCTTCTGCAGCCGGTGAGCCACGGTGGTCACCAGCCTGCAGCCGGTGGCACCGAACGGATGACCCAAAGACAGAGAGCCTCCCCACAGGTTGAACTTCTCCATGGGAGGAGCTCCCACCTACACACACACAAATGCAAAAGACATGTGGTTAGGACTGATATTTACACGAGCATTACTTTGTGTAAAATCCAAATTCAGCATCCAGAGAGGTGAGGGCTATAAACTGACTGACTGACAAGGTTAAAGGTCAGGTGAATAATTGAAAACTACTTCTGTACTTAAAGACTTAAATCAGGATTTCCTAACAAATGTCTTTGCAGTTATCTCTTGTCCCAATTCATGAAATTATGATGTTAGGAATTAGTTGCCTAATATGAATCTTTACTTTTTAAAAACATTATGTACAGTATATAAAACTAAGCAAAACATCTAATTGATGTTCATTAATTGTTAATTTCTTTAGCCGGGATAATCCCATTGGGATTTTTAATCTTATATTCAACAGGGTCCTGGCGTAAAGGTTTCACCACATAAAAACAGAAATAACTTAAAAAACAAAAACAACATAAAACGTTTCACATAAAAGAGACGACCGCCTTAAAACACGAAGGTGTCCGCTACTAAAACTAGTTTTTGGCGCGTTCAATATAATGATCGGATGTTTAAAAGACAGAAAAAAAACAACATTTATAAGTTGAGACTGGTTCAATTAACTTATTAGTTACAGTAACAATCTAACATACATCGTCTGCTGTCTTCTTTGACCTTTTTGTGTTAATAGGTGTGAAATCAAACAAAACTACTAAACCAATGTATAAAAAAAATTGGATATTACTTAGTTTTTTGTATTATAGTACAACCATATCAAAATAGGATTATAATAGAAAAAAGGACCAAATACTGATAAAAATCATTGTCATATGACTATCATGGCCAAAATGTTCTCTCTACATAACGTCCATCTGTATGTGACACATGACCAGCAGCGATCTTTACCTTCGATTTCTTGCCCAAGTACGTCTGTCCAAACCAATCAGAGTCCATAGCCTTCAGATTTGCCATTATCTGGCCCTATAAACACACAAATACAACCACAGCGTTACCATAGATAATACACACATCGATATATACTGATCCAAAAGTGCATGGGTATGAAGTAGACCACTCTAATGGTGCTTTGAGAGAGTCTAGTTTAATGATGCTTATCTGCAACTTAACATATCTGGGCAATTAACAGGACACGTTCACCCACCACTACAAAAGCTCATGCAGATTTTTTTTCACTGTCCAAAATCAGTTAACTTACCGCGAAGGCCTCGTGGAACTCGAAGACGTCAATGTCGCTCATGGTCAAGCCGGCCCGGTCCAGGACCTTTGGTGTACCGTACGTTGGCCTGCAAGAGTTAAACAGGACACAGAGTCACACTGATGGTCTTCAAAAAAACACCTCAAAATTAAACTTGTCTTTTACCAACAGACACAAACGTAAAGTAGGTTAAAACACACACACGGTTAGCCATCACTAATGGTATGAGAATCCCTTGTTAAGCAAATGTTAAAAGCTAAAATAAGTTGTGAATAAAATAAGCGAGTCGACATCTCTACTCAATCGTACGACGCTGAGGGACTCACCCCAGAAGCAGCTGATCTTTGGGGTCCTGGGACACGTAGACAAAGTCTCTGGCAGGATGCAAACACAATATGATCAGCACATCTGAAAAGAGCATCGTCGGGGAAATTGAGGCGACGCTAACAAAACAGAGAGGGTGCAGATACCTGAGGTACGCTTTCGGCTTGTAACCCATAGCCAGAGCCTTCTCTTCAGACATCACAAGCACAGCAGAGGCCCCGTCAGTCTGAGGACACAAGCAGCTCAGTCGTGACGACGCTCACACTTGTGAGCGAAAGCAGTTGCATATCTATGCTGAGGGTGTTGTTGAACACAGCGTGTTGTACAGACTGTGTGTGTGTGTGTGTGTGTGTGTGTGTGTGTGTGTGTGTGTGTGTACCAGGAAGGAGGAGTTGGCGGCGGTGACCGTGCCGTGAGGTTTGATGAAGGCGGCCTTTAGTTTGCCCATTTGCTCCATGGTGGATGGGCGGATACCGTTGTCCTTTGAAACAATATCACGACCTGGTAAAGACAAAAATACACAGTCATCATGTAAATCATTAAAAAAAAAAACGCTTTATAATTGAACTGTATGTTGAATTTGTTTAAAATCTAAAGTAAAGAAGCTTTATATAGTTATAAAATCATTAAGCTACTTGTCCTGTATTGGGTGCACTGTACTGTAGCTGCTGGTGCTAACATCATATTTACCAGATATGTCTGACTGGATTACAAACGTTCTGCATTGGAAATACGTGATCCAGATAAATGGAAAACATGGCCGCAGTACATCTCTTACACAACCTCGCTGTGAGCCGATCAGAGATAATGTGTTCTGTACAAGTCTGTTACAAGTTAATGAATTACAAGAATACGACCTACTGCATTTAAGTACACAACCATCTAATAAAAATGTGCTTACCTGGCACTTTAAAGGAGATGACATCCTGCAGCAGGCCGGCGTCCTGGGCCTTTTTGGCCAGAGTGTGTGATCGTACAGCGAACTCATCCTGCTCCACTCGGGTGACACCAAACGCAGCAGCCAGACGATCGGCACTGTGGCCCATCGTTTCAGCCGTGGAGAACTCCGCCACAGCAGGAAGCTACACACACACACACACACACACACACACACACACACACACACACACACACACACATACACACACATACACACACATACACACACATACACATACACACACACACACACACACATAATGAAACGTTACAGGAGGAAATACTACAGTGTATGTCAAAAGGTCCAAGAGAATGAATTTAAAATGAAAGAGGTGCTAGATTTGAAGTGAATATATACCTCTGGGGAGAGATGTGCCATCCGGATGCTGCCAATCAGACTGAGCCTCTGGCCGAGGGTCTTCGCCCTGTTGAGGGACAGCATGGTCTTCCTCATCTTGCGGCTATGACGGATGGGGACATCAGACATGAACTCCACCCCTCCTGCAACGACGGAGTCACACTGGCCTGCAGCAATCAGACCAACAGCTGGAGAGAAGGAGGGCGGAGAGAGAGACAAACAAAGTCAAACAAAGCAAAAACTAAAACACTACAAACGTGTACATCCTTGTTTTTGTCCCTAGTGTTCTTAATGTATGTCTCTTACTGTAGTGACAAGAACAAACATCTGATCTCAGCCTCAAGCTGTGATACTGCTTTTAATGATTCCTCATCTTCAACATGCCCCAGATGTTATGGTGTGTTTTGTTATCAACGTTGAAAAAATTGTTTTTTTGTTACTTTTATACGTTATGGTGCGGACATTTCTTTCGCTGAGCTACCTGAGGTCATTGCCTGGTTGGAGGAGATGCAGGCCATGGTGACGGTGTGAGCTGGGATCTTGTCAGAGAAGCCTGCACCCAGGGCTGCCTGAAATCACAGTAAAAAAGAAAAACAATTGAAGAAGATGCACAACAGGACAGCCGCTCAAAAATGCTCCTTTGGTTACTATTATGTCTTAGGATCGAGGCTTAAAGAGAATACATAAAACACATGCAAGGCACGTGAAGCTGCAGATGCTCTGTGATAATACCTCTCTTGCCACGTTGCTGGTTTTGACCTCCTGGATGACTGTTCCATAGATGATGTAGTCTACAGCATCTTTGGGTAATCCCGTCCTCTGCAGCAGACCCCTGGGAAAATCAACATGGAACACTTTCAAACCACAGTAGCACTAAAAAAAAATAGAGATGCATAAAGATTCTGAGAATTTGAGAAACATGCTTGCGACAAGACAGAATGAAGGTAGGAAAAACAAAAAAGGCAGAAACATTTTACCTTGATTTATTGTGGTAATAAAAACCCATTCATATCAATAACACAACACTTACTGCATAGCTGCTCTGGCCAAGTCATGGGGCATTAGGTCTGCATATCTGTAAACAGAAACCAGACAGGTTTTTACCTTCATGCTGAGATAAAAATGTAAAAGTCATTACACTTCAGGTTTTCCTTCTTAGACTCCAGCCAGTGAACTTGGCCATCAGAAGGAAGCAAAGACGTACGTGGTCCCAGACAGCAGGAAAGGGGTTCGAACTCCTTCCACCAGAACTACGTTCTTCACACCAGGCCGAGCCAGCGTCTTCTTGCTCTTTGTCTGAACTGAAAGGAAAGTAAAAGAGTAACAGACAGTTAGACTCTGATAGATATGAGCTGACCTGAGGAATCAATAGTATCATCTCAAGATCTTTTCGTTTTAGATTCCTCCTAGAGAGGATAGCTTTAGGTTCTGTCCAGGTAAATAAACGGATCAATAAATGGAGGCTTTACAACGTTTAGATCATTATTGAAACAGTGTGATGTCCACAAGACTATAATCTGGATTAGCATGTGAATGTAAATTATATCATTCAGAGTAATGACTTACCGTGAGCGTGACGCTGGGTCGTCGTGCTGAGCGAGCGTGCCCCTGAGACACCTACACAGGAAAACATTCATTATCCTCAATATCGTTTAAAGTACTTCACCAAACTGACCGACGTACATTGGAATATGTTAATCTGTGAAACAAACAACTTTATACAAAACGTACCCAACCGCACCGCCCAGGAAGGGCTGACAGAGGAGCTCCGCATTGTGTTCAGCAACATGGAAGCCATTATGTTCTGCGGGAAAAAAAACAGTAATGGTTAGTAAAAAGTCTTAAATAGAATATTATATTGAAGTTAGAAATTCCAGTACTGTGACAACAGAGTCTATATACTACTGTGGAAATGCAAATTAAGTGGTGGAATGTAACTATGTACATTTACTCAAGTACTGTACTTAAGTAGTTCCATTTTATGCTACTTTATACTTCTACTCCACTATATTATGAAATATCGCATTTGTTACCGCACTACATGTATTTGACTTTGTTAATTTGTACATAAATAAAAAAACACAGTACGATATGCTTAATGCTGTATGACATGATGCAGTACTATACACAGTAGAAGCAAATACAGTTGGCTCCACTTTGAAAAACTGTGTAAACTGTATGTATGTGTTAGTGATGAAAACAGAATATCATTTTTATAATGATACAACACTGTGAAAGGAGCCATTCTGCATAATGAGTACTTTTACTTTTGAATGTACAAAGTACATATTTCTGATAATACTTCTGTACTTTTACTTAACATTCTCAGGACCTTTATTTTTATTTGAATATTCTTAGACTAAGGTATTTCTAAACGTCTTCCACCACTGAACTCAAATATAAACCTGAAGACCTTTAACGGTTTGTGAAGAGGCTCTTCTCTGTTCCACATTTACCATTGACCCATATTAAATATCAATAGGGTTTAAATGTTATACAGATTCAAACTTAAAAGAAGAGCTCTAAGAGCTAGAGTATATATAATATACATAGCAAATGTGTCTTGTTCTATATGTGCGACAATGTGACATACACCAGTTGACGGTCACCCAGCCCAACACTCCTACTCTGGCTGTGAACCTTCACCTAGATTCCTCTCCTAGCGAATGACAGAGACATACATGGATCACGGGAGTCAAACAGGATCAGAGCTGTTTGCTGTCGATTAAGTATTTGAAGTGACGTTTACACCAATCAAAAAAACACATTACTGACACGATCTAATCAGCAAAACGATGACGCTGGAAACAAAATCCAAGCTAGTAAAGCTACTTGTTAGCCTAACGTTAACGTTTTCATTCAGTCGTGATCTATTTCGCTATGCTTGAGGTGAAGAAACGCATTAGCTGAGTTCATACCATGTCTTTTCTCTTCCTAATTGTAATATCAATAGTGATAGCTGTATTAAAGCTTACCTGTATTTGAGCTATGTCTTTGACGACACCAGTTCTCTGTCAGACGATGGGACAGTCTCAGCAGCGCCGGACTACGCTTTCAAGGACCCACCAGTGTGTTAGCAGACCTAGATAATGCCTGAAGTAAAAACCACTATCAACAAACGAATAGTCACATACCTACTTGTGTTTAAGAGCTCTATTGATTGTACATTATAATACCAGCATAATAATTTATTTAGCTTTTTTCAAATGAAAGATAGCAATTTGAGTACAAACAACAACATTTTATGCTACGGCAATATTTCAGCGCGTTTTGAGGTCCTTATCCAGTTACCGACACTCAACGCTTGATACTCATGACTGCGTAATCCACTTAATTCAGATGTTAACAGGTGAGAAAGAGTCACCTAATTAGCATGTAATGGTCAGTGGAGGAAGAATTGCTCAGATATTTTACTGTAGCATTACTACAGACTATGTCATGCATTCAAATTCTTACTTAAGTGAAAGTACAAAAGTATTAGCATAAAAATATACTTGAAGTACAAAAAATGTAATTTATCGTTGTGCAGAATTACCTATTTCAGAATATTGTGTATTATTGTTATTAATGTTATTGATGTATAAATATGTACATCACTTTATTGTTGCAGCTGGTAAAGGTGGAGCTTATTTGAACATTACTTTACATGTTGTTGGATAACGTAACTAATACATATATCATAATATAAATTTGGAAAGTAACTAGCAACCAAAGCTATCAAATACTAATATAGTAAAATGTGCAATATTCACAATAAGTGGTCTAAAAGTATAAAATAGACAAAACACAAGTAAAGTACATGTACCTCGAAATTGTACAGAATACTTGGCTACATTCCACCACATTTGCTTAAACAATTAGTTAATTCATTAGTCAATGAAAAAAAAAGAAATACACTAAAATAATCTGCAACAATTTACATAATCGATTAATCGTTGAAGTCAACTGTCAAACAAAAATGCCATTCTCTGTTTCCAGTTTGTCAAATATGAGTATTTGCCGTTTTTCTCTGTTTAATATCACTATAAATTAAGGGTCCCAAAAATAGACCATGGGTCATTCTTGCTTCTTCCTTATGTGAGGGCATTCAGGGTCCTCTGTCCTCTGGCAGGTAAATAGGAGCTTGATAGTGATTGGTCGATCTAATATGCAACGTTTTTACAGGACATTTTAGTAAAAGTTAAGTTTGTGTGGTCTTCCTCTAATGTGAAAGGCTTTAAGATGTTTAGGGAGGTGAGTTATACGGCCCTCTCAAACATTAGTAATCTTCCCTTCTCTAACATCGTTACTCAAATAGCCTGTGTTTGCATCGTCAGCATTAAACAACTGACTTAGTTATGTTTACATGCAGGGTTAATGGGATAATGTCAATCCAGCAGAAATTAACATAATACAATACCGGTAGCCCTCCGCCTGACGGCCTCTCATCTTTTTTACTCTCCATCAAGCTCGAACACGTGTCAGCTACGAGCTCAGGGATGATGTGGCAGTTGTGCGACTCAACGATCCAAAAGCCAAGATGTGTGTGTGTGTGTGTGTGTGTGTCTATATGTGTGGGTGTGTTTATGGAAGAGAGTAAGAGAGACAATACGTACATGTCAGAGAGAGAGAGAGAGATTATGTTTGTGACATGTCTTGACTTCCTGTCTCAGTCTCTCCCTGACAGGTGTGACATGATTAATCAGAGCGCGTGCATTTGTGTGTGTGTGTGTGTGTGTGTGTGTGTGTGTGTGTGTGTGTTCGTGTGTACGCAGGTGAACAAACTGTCGTGCCGAATGCAGTCAGAGCTGGCGGAGGTGATGGGGGAGATCTGGTCCAACGGTGCTGTGAAAAAGTGCCGTCTTAATCTCCAGCTTCATCCCCTGGGTAGATATCAGTAGGATTCAACAAGAATTTCCAAATTTTGCGGGTGGTCACTGTTCCACTTGTCTGTATTGTATTACCTATTGGTTTAGCTTCAGCTGTCTGTATTGTTTTTCTGTTTACCTTAAGTGTCTGTACGTTATTGTATGTCTTTACTGTATTGCTATGCTAGAGGCACACCGCTGTGCTTTTAATTGGGGTCCTAGAATAAACAATAAACTCCTACACTTGTATGTTTTTTGAACCAGAGGAAAGACATTTATTACGGTGCATTGTCACACTTCCAACTTGCTTAACTGCAAGCAAACTGGGCCTTAAAGAAAAGTAAAGAAAGTGATATGATTCACTGTATACTGAAGTGTGCAGAGGAGAGGACTGTTGAATACCTTGAGGAAGTTCAAATCATATGTTTGAAGGTTTTATTCCACAGCTGTTTTTAAAAACACATTTGATACCCCGAGAACAGACACGCAGGAAACACAAAAACAAGAGCGAATACTGGAGAGCTTAAATTCATCTTTAATAACACAAACAGCCCCGAGACCCAGTGGTGAGAAGTAAGTACATGTACTCAAGCACATAGACATCTGAAACTCGACAAGGGGCCCCAACCAGACACTGCTTTTTTGTAAGAGGTCACATTTGATTCTTTTTTTTTTACAATCGATTGTATTTTATAAGAGTTTTTTTATGTAAAATTGTAATACTGTGACCTATTTGATTAGTGGAAACTTCAGATGAATGGTGTAACATCAAAACAATCCACTAGAGGTTTATGAATCTGAAAGGGAAACTGACTCATTGACAGCCATCATGATAAACAGCTATCACTATGTACAAAAGGTAATAAAATCATTTAAAAAAAGAGACAAAACTGTAGAGCCAAGTCCTCTGAATTGAGGTAGTGGAGGCTTGTACCAGACACACGATATCTAATAACTTCACTTTTATGTCTTTTTTTGGTTCCCTGTTTTATTTTGTCACTCACCTCTACCTCTCGTTTCAAATAACTTCCTGGCCTTGTGTGATACCTTTCCATGCTCTGATCAGCTTCACCTGTTCCCATTCACCCCTCCTCCTCCCTATAGAGTATTCAGTCTGTGTGCTCCTCGTTGTCTGTGCCAGTTGTCTCAGTCCCTCATTGTCTAACGGTCCAGCAATTTGACCTTGGTTGACTGTTTTTTAACTCAGACTCCCTTTTTCGTCACCCCTGTTTTAGATTTGTCTGCCTGTACTGCCCTACCTGTGTACTCAGGAACCTCTGCCAGTAAAGACTGTGTTTTTTTTTAACTGTCCTGGTCTCGAGTTTTGCTTTTGAGTACTTGCCTCAGTGGTTAACAGTCTGGTTAAGAGTTCCATCAAAGAAACATTTCCCATTTAACTTTTCACATGGTTTCAATCATACAAATGTTTGGATATAAATGTATGAATGAATTTGAATTTGTTAATTTATCTTGTGACACTTTGGAGGGGCCCGGCCCCTATACGTTCTAAACAGGACTAAACTGTTTATAATGCTCTTTATATACAGCCTGTGATATAAAGTAGTTAAAACTAGCATACACTTTGATGCGTCTGTATTTACAATCTAATAATGTCATTGCAATTAGTCTAACTTTTGATATTTTACATACATTTTACTGATTGTGCTTCTGCGCTTTTATTTAAATAAGAAATTTAATTCAGGACTTTTGCTTGTACTGAAGTACTTTACATTGTTGTATTGGTACTTTCACAGATGTGAAGGATCAGAGTATACCTCTTCCACCCACTGCTTACCTGAAGCATCACCCTTTCACCATTTGTAGGAGCTAAACCAAGGCGAAGTGATACATTTGATCACTGTTACTGTAAAAGACACAAAAACGACATTGTTCCCCAGGCTGTTTAAGACAAACGTTTTATTCCCTCGTAAAAACAAAAGAAAATTGTACTTGTATTGTATTTGTGGTTGTATTTGTACCTTTGAATCAGATGCATAGCTCTGTACTTACATACTTAAGATGTGTACTTATACTATATTGAGAGTTCAGTCTGTCCTTTGTCATTTGTCCTCTATGTCTGCTGACATAGACACGTGTTGTGGCTGCTACTACGCACGGCTAAATTGTTTGTCACACTGCTCATGTCTCTGATAGCAAACTGATCCTGGATCCTGGATCTTTCAATGCAATAACCGTGGTACTGTATCCGGCCTTATGTGCAATAAACCTCACAACCTGCTGTCTTGCGTGTTGTTATGAGTCAACCGCCGGGGGGAAACAAAAGAGCATAACCTGAGTTCCAGAGGTCATTACGTTTCTGTTTATTTTGCGTTCTCTTTTTTTATCTCTCACAGCGGCCTCGCAGTTACATGATCTCAGAGAGTATACATCAATTTCACGGTGGAGTAGACCAAGGAGGAGTAAAGTGTGTGTGTGTGGGGGGGGGGGGGGGGGGGGGGGGGGTAGGAGAATCTTGGCATCGGGAGCACCCTTTGACGTGGCTGCAGTCTATCAAATTTATTATGGAATTTAAAGAGGATTATTATTTCTTTCTTTCAGACAGTATGACACAACAGCAGCTGGCAAACAAGAGAATCACAAGAAGATAATAAACAAGTTGACATTCACACCAACATAAATTGCATTTTGGGTTGTCTGGCTAACTTGGATGATGTAGCTTCTTGACGTAACCCTCGCTGTGGCTGAGGCTGCAGTCATATCACATTACTGTCACCAGTGCCAGCACGGAGAAGTAGTTCGCTGGATTTATGTGTCGTATTCAGAGAGCAGCTGAAGGGAAAACTTTTATTCCAGTAACTGCTGAACAACATTTCTTCGTCGCTCTGGCATTTTTGTTGCTGTCCAAGTATAGAAATGACGGTTTTGTCTGTATATTCAGCCACGGTAGATTAAATCTATAAGACATATAAGACGTGTTCTCATTTTGTACCTATTTCAATTATTTGGGGTAGGATTTGGAGGTATTTATATAACGTAGCGGAATGATAACTGTATAGGGCTGCAGCTAAAAATGATTTTCATTATCGATTTATCTGCCAAATTCTTTTTTTTGATTAATCATTTAATCTTTGAAATTTAAGTTAACAGTGAAAAATGCCTGTCGAAATTCACCCTCGACTAAATTTAGAAAGGGAACTTCAAAAGGCAGATGTTCCTTCTTATTTAATATTGATTCATTATTAACAGCTGTTTTAATATCTGATGCAACATAATCCTTCAAGAGTAACGGTGTCGGCTCTGATGGGCTTTGTGCCTTTCCTCCGGTTTCTTGTGCTTTACCTTCAAGCAGCCATCAGTGTGTGTGTGTTTTTCCTCTAGTGGTGCAATAAAGACGTAAACAAACGGCTGCGTGGACATATTACTTAGTGGAATTTCATTTTATTATTATTCAAGGCTAAAATCAAGCATATCTGAACAAGTGATCTGAGGTACATTTTGAGAACTCTATTTCTGAGCAACACATCTGTATATCTGACTACAGACAGAAGGACATCTCGTGTTACCCTTACAGGGAATGTTAATAGAAAATGTCACTGTCCCAAAGTACAAAATGGCCTTCATACAGAATAGTGTAAGATATTGTTGAGTGAATCAATGATCAGTACCAGAAACTTATTTACTTTATTGGGTGCCTCGGATTTTCTCTTTTTTTTTCCATTCAGCTTTAAACAACTAGCTCTTTCTTATATCCTAAGAATTGTTATTTATGCCAATTACAGGCCACTGACGCTCAATGCACAGATGAAGAGGACTGTGCAAGAGACTCAGGTATAGGGAACAGGTTCAGTGTTACATCTGAGTGGTTACATGTCCTACTGGTCAACAATAGAGGCTGTAAATCCCAATAACCCCTCTATATTTGATGTGGAATGAAGGCATGTTTCCTCCTCGTATCGGATGTTATGTGGGATCACAGCATGAAGGCCACACAAACCCACGTAGTGCTTAAAAACCTTTAGCTGTCTCGAAGCATGACGATGTATTGTGGTTGATTATCTGCCCCGAATACGAATTGAAACAGCATCACGTAGCTCTCTGTCGTAGACATTTGTTAGTAAACTAGTCCCGGTCTGTGATTCAGACTGGAAATATGGAGTCAGTCTGTCAGAGACTGATCAGAGCCAGTCAAGTGTCAGTTCTATCATTTGACCACAGGGTGGCACGGTTTCCTTTCAGCAAAGTCTCAGCAAAGTCAGTGGGGCTCAGCAGCCCAGTTGCTCACAGTGGAAGGCACATTCAGCATGGCTCAGGAGCCAACAGGCACATTATCAGGACAGTACGTGTGTGTGTGTGTGTGTGTGTGTTAGATCTTGGGCCTCCAGCCCTGTATGAACTGTGTGATCTTGGTGACATGGAGTCGGCTCAGGTGGAAGTCGTGTGACAGGATGTCGTCGGTCAGCTGCACCAGGAGGCTGCCGTCGATTCGCTCCCTCTGGAACACGCCCACCGCCGCCTCTGACAGGCCGATGAACCGCAGGCAGGACGACACCTCCTCCAATGACAGCACGGACAGGTCAGCGGGAGGCCTCCAGGTGGGGTCGGGGGACGGGGACAGCCCTTCGGTGACCCCTGCGGACGTCCCACCGCCCTCTGCCCCTCTGGAGGAATCTGTCGTGGGATTGGCGGTGGGCTCGGGCGAGGGGCAAGGGGACTGGCGGTTGAAGGGGTTCAACGCCCCGAAGGGAGCAAATCGACTCTGCGGAGGTGGCGGCCTCAGTCGAGGTCCGGAGGAGGTGAAGGAGTCCGCCCATGGCTCGGCCCAGGTTGCCTGTGCTGGCTGAGGATTGGCTGTGTGGTCTGCGGGGATGGCAGAGACCGGCTCGGGACTGGCAGGGTTAGGGGCCGGGCAGTCCGCCCAGGAACACGGGTAACAGTAGAGGGAAGCATCTGGAGAGGGCGAGCAGCTGGGACAAAGCACGATAAAGGGATGTTAGCTTCTGGTATCAGTCAGCACGACAACACGTATACATTATATTGGGTATAGTTTATGGTTCCCATATCAACAAGTCAGTTCCTGGTACGCATTTATTTTGTGATTTGGTTAAAACTGCTCAACTTGGTTGAGAAGCTTTTTCAATATGAGTTATGAATTATTATTTCAACACTATTTAAACTGTGATATTTCAATGCCAATCAGGTCCTAACTACATCTTTGTGTTCAAGTCATATGTGGTTTAGAGGTCAATTAGACATTTAAGAAATGTTTCAATTTCACAAATCTAAGCATAGTTGATCAAATAATCCCACCACAAGGCCCCTTAGGTAGATACTCGGGAGCTTTCGATCATATCACATGACCGTCGGCAAATAGATTTTTGCCACTACTACGCATCCGAATCTTCAACCAAACTGTTGGCGGTCTGGTTGCACTCTGGGTAATGTAGGCGACAGGTTTTTGACAAGCTAGAATCAAGTGTGGCACAAATAGGATGACATCTCTGGTCCAGCTTGAGTCCGGCGATGTTATAAAAGTGCTCGATGGAGAACTCGTTTCAGTGACACAAGTCATGTGTTAACTTGGGATTCAATGGTAGCCTCGATCTAACAACACTAGTAAATCTATTTCTCAAGAGGAAGTTGCTATTTGTCTCTGTTAACTTCCGTTTATCATATCAGGCATCACAGATGAGATTTGGGGAGATTTGATTAGGTGG